>JAKCPI010006239.1:0-85000 GCA_023213315.1 Euborellia annulipes
TTTTTAAATAGTATAGTCCTTGATATTGAATTTTTTTTTTTTAGAAAAAAAAAATTCACACTTTTTTTCTCATTCACACTCACAATAACACACACATATTCACACACAGTAGCGTATCCAGGTGGGGGCGAAGGGGAGCGCTCGCTCCCTCCGCCCAAGGCGAATCAAGTTTTTCTTAATTTTATATCACAAAACCGGAGAAAAATTACAAAAAGCTCGAAAGAGATTCGAATACTAAAAAAAAACGTCGAACGAAAAACGGCACCCCAGTTGAGCTTCGCCCCCTCCGCCCTCAAAGGCTAGCTACGCCGCTGCTTATTGTGTCTGTCTAATGGTTGGAGATATAAATCATATATTTTTGGAATGCAGCGAGAAGAGGAGAAGGATTGGCACGTTTTTTAGAAGAAGTGAAAGATGAAATACTATTAATTAATGGAAACATTTAATTAAATAATTTTCGAGATTTTTTGAATAAGATATTAATATTCAATGAAATCTCGATTCGGACTTGGAAAATTATTGTTAATTATGTCATATCATGTACAAAGCTCGTATTAATTCAAATTATAGTAGATATAGTAGAATCCCGATACTTCGTATCGGGACCGACTGTTTAGGCCGAATTATCGGGAGTACAAGATTAAAAAAAAATTAAAAATTATTATTATTATTATTAAGAAAAAAAAAAAAATACATACAATAAAAAACATGTAACGATTCCCACACATTACATGTCAATCTTTACATAAAAAATGTACTTTCATAAATCAAAAATATTTGTTCACAAAAATTCGTAATTTTTTTTTATGTATCCATGATCATAGATGGCGTAGAATTTACACAGATATATTATTTAATATATTAAATTTCATGTAAAATATTTTTCATCCATTAAACAGCTGGGTGCAAATCGTCCCCTTTTCGGATCTCTAACTACCTGGTATATATGATTGAATATTTGATTATGTACGCCAATAGTGACAGCCCGCAAGCTCTGAAGAAGCTCTTAACCAAGACCGAAACGTCAGCATAGATGGCCTAATAAATGAAATATATTTAGCTGACATTATTTACACATTTTCTATTTTTCTTTATTAATAAAATATATATGATCAAAGGGAAAAAAGTTAGAAAATTCATTATAAACTTTTAATAAATTATCGAAAAAATTATTTATTACTAAAGTGATCAATTGTCTTACACATAGGCGCCGGAACTGGGGGGGGCAGGGTACATTGCCCCCCCCTGGCATCCTATAGGGGGGGACAGAGGGGGGGCAAAATTTCTTCTTTTATTTCATTTATTTTTAAAAATGATATATTTTTACTTTTGAAAAATAAAATTTTCTAAATTAAAAAAAATTAAAAGAGTAAGAAATTCATTTTTTTCAAATTTTTTCCAAAAATTTTTGATAAAATCACTAGAAAATTTTTTTACTTTCTCTTACCTATGTATATATGTAATATATATATAGAGAGAAAGTATTGGATTCATGTCAAAAATTCGATGTCGAGATTTTGATGGATCTTCACGTTTTGAGGTCCCCTGAATCCAAAAAAGTGGTTTTCGCGACATGGTCTGTCTGTGGGTGGGTGGGTGGGTGGGTGGGTGGGTGTGTGTGTGTGTGTGTGTGTGTGTGGGTGTGTGTTCAATTTTAAGCATGAAGGAATTGAGCTACGAGGTTGAAATTTTATATTTAAGTTAAACACCCCCCGGGACCGGAAAAATAAGCTTTTAATCAAAATCGGCCAAAGAGTACTAGTACTTTACTGATGTACTTTTTCAGTTTTTTTCTTTTTTCTCAAAATTTGCTCCAACGATTTTTTTTTAAATTCAAAAATCAATTAATTTTTAGATTCTCTTTAAAATGTATATTCTCATTTTGCAATTGAAATCTTCTGAAGACCACTTTACTCTTGTATTTCATAGGGAAGATAGGAGAAATGGTTGCCATGGTAACAAAATATAAATATTTTCAGATACTTATAAATTTTACATCTGAATTCATATATTCCGTACTGTCGGGAACTAAATATATGTTGACACAAAAAATCTGGTGTGACAAGCACAGAACACAACTTTCGATTACCGAAGGTAAGAGAAAGTTGTGTGCTGTGCGCCAGTCACACCAGATTTTTTAATTTTAATTTTATTAAAATTATAATTTTATTTAAAATTTTATAGTAATTTGTTTTTGTTTTATACTATTTGATCATATTAAATTATTTTAATTTTCTAAAAAAAAAATTTTGCCCCCCCCCCCCCTGATTCAAATTCGTTCCGGCGCCCCTGGTCTTACACTATCTTACACTACCAAGAGCGAGAGAGAGAATCCCACCTAGATAGTGGGGCATCACCTTATATAACATATTTCAAAACCATAATCCCCCATTCCCGTGGGAACAGTGATACACATGCAGACATCCAGACTCTTAATTTGCATTTTTCTGTGGGAATCTTTACATGGGTTTTTTGATCCAACCAGATCAAATTTTGTTTATCGAATCTTAGTTTAAATTAGAATTTTGATTTTCGAATTTAAAATTTTGTCTATCTCTCTCTCTCTTCATTTTAGGCTCCACAACATATTAATAGTAAATAAAAATATAAGTAATCATTTAAAATCTATATGACCTCAGATGTTAAAAAACAAAATATATTCATAACTAGACGCAAAGCCCCGCCTTTGGCGGGGCTTTCTGTCTAGCCAGGGGCTGCGCCCCTGGACCCCCTTGCTCGCCTACCTATATACATACCGGTACATACATTTTCCCTTTTCATTTTTATAATATAGAGATTATTTTAACGGTTAATTATTCATGAACTTAAGATTTTTTGTGAATAATATCCTTTCCGGGACTCTCCCGATACACAAACAAAAAATTTACGTCGATATTTTAGAATTCAAAATGAAAATAAATAAAAAAAAATCGTAAACATGGGTAATAATTTATATTTTGTTACCATGGCAACTATTTCTCCTAATTTTTATTTTTTTCTTATTTTAACGGTTAATTACTCATTAACTTATTTTTATTTGTGAAACAAAACCTGTCCGGGACTCTCACAAACATACACAGAAAATTTCATCAAAATCGGTTCAGTCGTTTAGGAGGAGTTCAGTCACATACACACGTACAGAAGAATCTTTATATATATAATTCTTCTGTACGTGTGTATGTGACTGAACTCCTCCTAAATGACTGAACCGATTTTGATGAAATTTTTTGTGTATGTTTGTGAGAATCCCGGACAGGTTTTGTTTCACAAATAACAATAAGTTAATGAGTAATTAACCGTTAAAATAAGAAAAAAATAAAAATTAGGAGAAATAGTTGCCATGGTAACAAAATATAAATATTTACCCATGTTTACGATTTTTTATTTATTTACATTTTGAATTCTAAAATATCGGCGTAAATTTTTTGCCTGTGTATCGGGAGAGTTCCGGAAAGGACATGATTCACAAAAAATCTTAAGTTCATGAATAATTAACCGTTAAAATAATCTATATATTATAAAAATGAATTGGGAAAAATGTTTGTATGTACCGGTATGTATATAAGTAGGCGAGCAAGGGGGTCCAGGGGGCGCAGCCCTTGGCTAGACGGAAAGCCCCGCCGAAGGCGGGGCTTTGCGTCTAGTTATATATATAAAGAAAAAAAGAAAATAAATATATGCAGGGGCGCCGGAACGAATTTGAATCAGGGGGGGGGGGCAAAAAAATTTTTTATAGAAAATTAAAATAATTTAATATGTTCAAATAGTATAAAACAAAAACTATACTATACTATAAAACTTTAAAAATTTTAAATAAAATCACAATTTTAATAAAATTAAAATTTTAAAAAATTTGCTAGTGATTTTATCAAAAATTTTTTGGAAAAAAATGAATTTCTTATTCTTTTAATTTTTTTTATTTTAGATTTTATTTTTCAAAAGTAAAAATATATCATTTTTAAAAAATAAATGAAATAAAAGAAGAAATTTTGCCCTCCTCTGCCCCCCCCCCCCCCGTAGGATGCCAGGGGGGCAATGTACCATTGCCCCCCCCCCCAGTTCCGGCGCCTATGATAATATGTAATACATATTGATGTATATTAGCAAAGTTGCTCCAATCATAGCAGGTAGAATTGTATAAACTACACCCCACTCCCCTCTCCATTGCATATAAGAGCCAATAATTTCTTCAAACATATGTAATGTAAAATAAGGGAAAATGTTTTATGATCGTGAAAAATCCAATTTTTTATATATTTTCTAGCATCATTTTTAAATAAAAAAAAAAAAATAATTAAATTGGAATTATTGGATTAGAATTTGCAGGTAGTTCAGAAAATAATAAATATGAATTTTTATTATTTAAATATTTTATTTTAATTTGTTTATAAAGCTCTCGAAACATGTAGAGTATTCAATAATAAATAAATATATAAATAATAAAAATTTATACTTTAATAATTTAAACAAACAATAAAATATGCACGTTTATTATTTGAACAAAATATTTTCCAATATGGAAAATATTTTGCGCGAAATAATTACTAGTATTATATTATAATTTATAAATAATTCGTATTGAATAAATAAGAGGTGTGAATATAATAGGGAATATTACAATTAGACGAGAAGCATAGGCGTCATTTGGGGGGTGGGGGCAGGGGTGGGGCATTTGCCCCCCAAGGGCTCTGATTTTTATAAAATTTTATATTATTCTAAATAAAATACTCCAAAATACATCTACGAGTATACAAACTGTACAAAATTAAACAATTAATTAAATAAAATATGTTTTGACCAAATTTGAGTACCCATTTGTAAGTAAATTTTAAGAAAAAAAAATGTTTGCCCCCCCCCCCCAAGAAAAAGTTGAAATGACGCCACTGACGAGAAGGTGGTAACATCGGGAATTATAGTATAGTATACAGGGTGTCCGGTAAAGAATGGATAACCTTGAAATGTCTTATAGTATAACTTATGCATAAGTTTTAAGCTTAAGCTTAAAAACTATCTTAGACTCTAAGCTTAAATAAAGCTAATTCTAAGCTAATAACTTGTCCGACTAAGATAAATTTCTACCTGGGTGGCCGTTCAGAAAAAAAATTGAAACAAAATATATCATAAGTAGTACCTAAGATATGATTTTTTTAAAAGAAAGGTCTAATTTTTTTACCTTGTTTTACTTTTATGAACACTACGATCAGAAATGAATGGATTCCATCGGTTTGTTGTTATTTTATTATTATACACGAACTATGCTAATAGATAAACAGTGAATAGTATGACTAGCTATTGCACTTTTTTATTAAAAAATTAGCAACTTTGAATCAGTGTTAAAACGACCACCTGGCTATTTTATTGGAATTTGCTAATTTTTTAATGACTAGCTATTGCACTTTTTTATTAAAAAATTAGCAACTTTGAATCAGTGTTAAAACGACCACCTGGCTATTTTATTGGAATTTGCTAATTTTTTAATAAAAAAGTGCAATAGCTAGTCATACTATTCACTGTTTATCTATTAGCATAGTTCGTGTATAATAATAAAATAACAACAAACCGATGGAATCCATTCATTTCTGATCGTAGTGTTCATAAAAGTAAAACAAGGTAAAAAAATTAGACCTTTCTTTTAAAAAAATCATATCTTAGGTACTACTTATGATATATTTTGTTTCAATTTTTTTTCTGAACGGCCATAAGTTATACTATAAGACATTTCAAGGTTATCCAATCTTTACCGGACACCCTGTATTTAGTGAGAGGAAGCATCTTTGACAGTGATGTCATTTCAACTTTTTCTTGGCGGAGGGGGGTAAACTTTTTTTTTTTTAATTTACTCTCAAACACTTACTCAAATTTGGCCAAAAGATATTAAATTTAATAAATTGTTTAATTTTGTACTATATATATTAGTAGATATATTTTGAAACTATATTTAGAATATGATAAAAATTTTTTTTAAAAATCAGAGCTCTTGGGGGGGGGGGGAAACACTCGCCTCTGTCCCCCCCCCCCTTCCCAAATGACGACCCTGATCGTGGACTAGAAATCAATTTTGAATATTTAAATGAAAATTATTAAATTTTTTAAAGGAATATTGAATTAGTTTTACAAAGATTGGTTGTCTTTGGCACATACAGTATATTGAGTAGCATTTTGTTAATTTCAATTTGTTTTCAAGTTGGAAATGGATGGTAGAAATATATAAATAATTTTATTTCGATAATACCAGAAATATGAATTTTTTTCTCTCCTAGAGGGGGAGGGGTGTTAAAACTTTAAACTCCCCCCTTAGCGCTGTTGAATGAATCTATTAAACTCTGACATTTGATTAGACTTAATAAAATTTTTATTTTTTGATTTACTAAGACAATTTTGAAATAAACAATTTTTTTTTTTTTTTTTTTAAACATTCACACTTTTTTCTCATTTACACACACATTCACACAGTCTTTTCGGCAACTTAGGCCATATAAGACTTTGACGATAACCGTTATTTATGAATTTTTCTATATTAGGGTCCAGGCGTTCTTATTTAAGCCATTTGGTATCCAAATGGCTTAAATAAAATCATCGGACTGCCTGGGGTCCGAACCCGCGATGTTTGGTATTCGAGGTTAGCACGCTAACCTCTACGCCAAGCCCCGAGGGCAAATAAACAATTTTGAAATAAAAAATCTAAACTTTTAATTATTAAAATTAACTTTTAATTATTAAAATTTCCCTCTCGGCCTTGCGTTGTATATTAAAATATATATTAATTATCATTTTTAGTTCACTCAAGATGATAATATTTAGCTTATTCTGCCATCCTATGATGGATGAAAATTCGCAGAGGGACAAACAGAAGCAACTCTTTAAAACGTATACATGTTATATAATCCTATTATTAGCTTCAAAAAGGGTCCAACAACTGAGCTTAAAACAAGGCAATTTATCAGTATGAACCAGGATTATATTCGGAAGAGGTTTTCACCTCACAATGATTAAGTATTAATAAAGTATATATATTATAGAAGACAACATATAAACATAGAATGGTCATTTAATGCCAAAAAGGAATCATTTTCCATTGCCACACCTTAAAAAGGCCTTTTCTATTGATCCATATCTTCTCTTTTTGCTTCCTCTCACGAATTTCATCTCTTTGATTCACTTGAAAGGGATGAGAATCTATTTTCTTTGATTGTCAATAGAACCATTAAGATAAAAATCGGGTGTGACTGGTCGCACAGCACACAACTTTGGATTACGGAAGGTAATCGAAAGTTGTGTTCTGTTCTTTCACACCAGATTTTTTTGTATCGAGATATCTAATCATTAGTTCCGACAGTATGAAACATTCGAATTTTTTTTTTTTTTTTTAAATAAAAAACATTCACACTTTTTTTCTCATTCCCACTCACATTCACACACACATTCATACAGTCTTTTCGGCAACTTAGGCCATATAAGACTTTGACGATAACCGTTGTAGAGAATATATCTATTGTAGGGTCAGGCATTTCTATTTAAGTCATCTGGTATCCAAATGGCTTAAATAAATTCATCGGACTGCCTGGGTCCGAACCCGCGACGCCAACATTCGAATTTCAAGATGTAAAATTTATAAATATGGGAAAATATTTATTTTTTGTTACTATGGCAACCATTTCTCCTCTTTTCTTTGAAGTACAAGAATAAAGTAGTCTTCAGAAAATTTTAATGGCAAAATGAATATTATATTTTAAAGAGCATCTAAAATATAATTAATTTTTGAATTTTAATCAAAATCGTTGAAACGAATTTTGAGAAAATTGAAAAACTACATCAGTAAAGTACTAGTAGATCTACTTTTTGGCCGATTTTGATTAAAAGCTTATTTTCCAGGTGGGTGTTTAACTTAAATATAAAATTCCAACCTCGTAGCTCAATTCCTTCATGCTTAAAATTGACACAGACAGACTAGCAAACCTTGTCTCGAAAACCACTTTTTTTGGATTCAGGGGACCTTAAAACGTGTATATCCATCAAAATCTCGACATCGAATATTTGGCATAAATCCAATACTTTCTATATAATATACTAGCCGCAAGGTTTCGCCTTCGGCGAACCTTGCTATGCAGGGGGCTTCGCCCCCTGGACCCCCAAGCTCGCCTGCCGGCGAGCTTTGCTCGCCTTCGGCGGGCAAATTTGGTACATGCGAGCATGTTTCTTGGACGGCCATCGTTGAAAACCTGAAATTCACGGACCTTAAACGTTCTTAACTCGTGGTCAATTCTCAATGCTTCGATTCTTCTTTACCGCAAAAACAAATTGATATCTCAACACTTTAAAAAGTGAATATAAAAAAAAAACTCCAAAATGAGAATTAAGTATTAAATTAAAGTTAAAGTTAAAGTAGTAATTAAATAAGGGGAGAAAATTGTTTTGGCTGTATTTTCGGCGGGAACCTCTTAAAAGTTGACAATTGGTGTAAAAAGTAGATTGAGAAAGTTTGAGCTCGATCGGATAACGATAAGACCTGCCTCATCGGCCCTAAAGTTCATCAATTCCCCTAAATTTGACTATTAACATCTGTAACTCCTAGAACGTTAGTCCAACAAAAAAAGTTTATCAGTAATTTTTTGAAGAGCATTAAATTTACTAAGAAAAATTCCTTTAACATTCTTTAGTAAAACCAACGGTTTTCAGGGTATGGGCAAAAAATCGAATATGGTTAAGAGGCACATCACATAGAAATATAAGAATAAAAAATTCGGGGGGGGAGGCATTACACAAAAAACTTTAAACCACTTGAAAGATATTTAAAAAAAAGAATGTTCATATTTGAAGTAATAGAAGAACAAAAAATTCGGGGAGGTGGGGGGGTAAAAAAAAATTTAAAACATCTTGAAAGATATTTATTCAAGAATTTTAAATCCAAAAAAACATGTTCATATTTGAATGAATAAAAGAATTAAAAATTCGGGGAAGGGGGCATAACACAAAAAACTTTATATTCTTCGACAAATATTTATTCAAGAATATTAAATCCAAAAAATCATGTTCATAATTGAAGAAATAAAAGAATTTAAAATTTAGGGGGGGGGGGCTAAAAAAAAACTTTAAACCACTTGAAAGATATTTATTCAAGAATTTTAAATCCAAAAAATCATGTTCATATTTAAAGAAATAGAAGAATTAAAAATTTCGGGGGGGGGGCTGCCGATTTTCAAAAAACTCTGAAACAACGAATTTAGATTTTTATCTAAGGAAGGATTTAGCGAAGAAAGCAATTTGATATCTCTTCTGGTTTAGAAATAAATGTAAAATCAAAATTTTTTCCCTAAATTGGCGATTTGGGGTACTTAAGGGCCGAATTTCAAAAAACCCTGAAACAACGAATTTAGATTTTTATCTAAAGAAGGTTTTAGCGAAGAAACCAAATTGATATCTTTTTTGGTTTAGTAATTATTGTAAAGTCAAAATTTTTTCCCTAAATTGGCGATTTGGGGTACTTAGGGGCCGAATTTCAAAAAACCCTGAAACAACGAATTTAGATTTTTATCTAAAGAAGGTTTTAGCGAAGAAAGCAAATTGATATCTTTTTTGGTTTAGTAATTATTGTAAAGTCAAAATTTTTTCCCTAAATTGGCGATTTGGGGTACTTAGGGGCCGAATTTCAAAAAACCCTGAAACAACGAATTTAGATTTTTATCTAAGGAAGATTTTAGTGAAAAAACCAAATCGATATCTCTTCTGGTTTAGAAATTAATGTAGATCAAAATTTTACCCTTAAATATATTGTTTTTCCCTAAATTGGCGATTTGGGGTACTTAGGGGCCGAATTTAAAAAAACCCTGAAACACCCAATTTAGATTTTTATCTAAAGAAGGTTTTAGCGAAGAAACCAAATCGATATCTTTTTTGGTTTAGAAATTATTGTAAAGTCAAAATTTTACCCATAAATGACCATTTGGGGCCCTTAAAATGGGAATTTCGAAAAATGGCTTCTTAAATGACGCCTAGGGCCCAAATGTAATCTACATGCCAAATTACAGCTTTCTAGGCCATACAGTTTAGGCTGTGCGATGATTGTGTTTTGTCTGGTTTAGAAATTAATAAAAAAAGTCAAAATTTCACACATAAATGACCATTTGGGGCCCTTAAAATTGGAATTTCGAAAAATGGCTTCTTAAATGACGCCTAGGGCCCAAATGTAATCTACATGCCAAATTTCAACTTTCTAGGCCTTACAGTTTAGGCTGTGCGATGATTGTAATTCAGTCAGCCAATCAGTGAGTTCTCTCTTTATATATATAGAGATAATTATAATAGAGGCAAAGCCCCGCCTTCGGCGGGGCTTTCCGTCTAGCCAGAGGCCTGCGCCCCCTGGACCCCCCTTGCTCGCCTACTTATAAACATACGGGTACATACATTTTCCCTTTTCATTTTTATATATAGAGATTATTTTAACGGTTAATTATTCATGAACTTTTGTGAATAATATCCTTTCCGGGACTCTCCCGGTACACAGACAAAAAATTTACTCCGATATTTTAGAATTCAAAATGTAAATAAATAAAAAAAATCGTAAACATGGGTAAATATTTATATTTTGTTACCATGGCAACTATTTCTCCTATTTTTATTTTTTTCTTATTTTACCGCTTAATTACTCATTAACTTATTGTTATTTGTGAAACAAAACCTGTCCGGGACTCTCACAAACATACACAGAAAATTTCATCATAATTGGTTCAGTCGTTTAGGAGGAGTTCAGTCACATACACACGTACAGAAGAATTATATATATAAAGAAAAAAAAAAAAAAAAAAAAGAAAAGAAAAAGAAAGAAGATATATACAGTATATATATTGGCAAGAGATTAAAAACAATGATAATTTGTTTTAAATAATAATCTAATGCTTTTTAACTTTAAAAAAATAACGATATATTCGTACATACAGTATAATTATACTATTTCCTTGTCATAAAATTTGCATAAAATAATTAACAATTTTAAACCCTCAACCTTCGCTTTGGAAAAACATCTACGTATATAACTTTGTTAGATAACACTACTCGGTAAAATGAATTTTTTTTTTTTCGAGCCCTGAGATAATTAATGCCCTGAGATAATTAATGAATGAATAATAATGAATGTCACGGTTGGAAAAATTTGCTCCTGGGCTAGGGAGAACGGTTTGGTCATCAATGCCCGAAAGACGAAGGCTATTCTGATTGGCAGTCGCTCACTAACGGCTAGAACTCTGCGAGATTTACCTGGAGTACAGGTGGAGGGTGTTACGTTGCCCTACGAGACGTGTGTTAAAAATCTGGGGATGGATAGCGGTTTGACATGGTCGGAACAGGTGGAGATGGTGCACAGGCGAGTTTATTCCATCCTTTATCAGATTGGACGACTTAGGGAGTCTCTTCCACTCAGGACTAGGGCCCAGTTGGTGCAGGCTTTGATAGTGCCCCATTTTGACTATGGAAGTGTAGTCTATGGGGGTCTGTCGGCGGGTCTTGGCCGCAGGCTTGATATGGCGCTGAATGCATGTGTTCGATTTGTATTCGGTGCCTCCAGGTTTGAGCACGTGTCGCAATATTATGATCGCCTTGGGTGGATTAGACTCACTGAGAGAAGAGCTTACTTGTTGGGAGGGCTCCTATATAAAGTAATTAACAGTGGGACACCTGCTTATTTATTTGATCTTTTGAAGTTTTCCAACAAAAATATGTATGGCTTGAGGTCCTCCCAGCAGAGTTTAATTATCCCCAACCACACATCAACTGCCTTCCATGAGTCGTTTCTGGTTCGTTCTGCTCATCTTTGGAACTCGATCCCGCTATCCTGGAGGGGGCTTCATATGGGACCTTCTTGGCGAATCTGAGAGCCTATGTGGTGGGTCTGAGGAATTAGTGGTCGGAACGCTGTTTGGGGTGGGAGAATGAGAAGATCAGGTCTTGATTGTCTTTCCTGTTTGTCGGTGGTTTGTGGCCATGGGTGGTGACTAAAGATTTAGGTTGTGATTTTTGAGCGATTGTGATGTCTAGATTTATGTTTAAGAAAAATATTAATAAATGTTTGTACTCGCTCATATGAGGCACCCATGCCTCAGAGGTAATTTGTAAAAATAAATAAATAAATAAATTCTTAAGTAATATGACCTCCGTTTTACCCTACCACGTACCGTTTTCAGAGGAGAGCCCCCTACTTATTTCCACCCCTTTTCGTTAATTATAGGGCCATGAATTAAATTTGGAGGGAGGATTTTGTCCCTTAAATTGCAAAAAAATCATTAAAAATGATAGATTTTTTTCTGTAATTTTCGCAATTTTTCACTGATATTCTACATAACCAGCTAACAGACCCCCTCACCCTTCCTCAAACATCCCTTAACAAAAAAAAAAATACATTGGATAAGGAGGATGAAGCGTGATGCAATCAGCACCGGCGTGTAGCTTAATCCTTTCGAAGAATGCATCACTGACACTTGTGAGAGGGAACCTTCTTTACGTCCCTTCCACAGGACGGGATGTCACAGCAACTCCCTCTCCTCGTGGAGTTGCCTGGGGATTTGTTTACATTAAATAAATATTTTTATTTAATGAAAAAATCCCGCACGCCCAGGGTTTGATCAGGGATCTTCTTTGTTGAAGCCTACATCCTAGCCCGCTACCCCAGCGAGCCCCCTATATTTATACAGTATGTAAATAGAAATAAACATTTACTTAGTTCTTAGTATATTGTATTTTTTCTTTAAATATATTTTTAATTTTATCAATTCAAATGTATTTTATTGAAAATAAAACAATTACAGAATAAAACTCATATTATTTACTTATTACATAATGGCCCAGCCATTGTAATAAACAATTACATATAGTTCAGGAGAGAAAATGCTTGATTATTCTCTTCTAGACATAGAAAGTCTTGCTAATCCGGCCTATCGGAACCGGCGTGTGTGGGTGAGGATTCTGAAAATACTGGATTATCCGAAACATTTAATATAATGTAAAATTTATTGATAATATTTCTCTCTTGAAAATATCTGTAATGACACTTTTTCTTTTTTTTTTTTTTTTTTTTTTTTTTGTTGCAATATCCCGATGAAGTGACTTTTCAACACGCCTGATTAGCCGCTATGCCGGAGTATCGAATTTCGAATTAGCAAGACTAGTGTATTATAGATTAATTTTTTGAATTAATTCCTACTCTAAGTTGCCAAAATATATTAAATAATATTATACCATTTGTTTTGAATGTATGACTTATTATATATTTATTAGGTTCCCAGGTTGCAACATCACAAGAACTCACTGTTACATGATCAAAATAAATAGTATCTCCCTCCTGAAAAGAAATAAAAATTATAAATAAATAATAAAGTTTGTCTTCTTTATCCTCTTTAATTTTATTCAAAATTATTAGAGCGAATTTTGAGAAAAACGAAAAACTACTAGTAAAGTACTAGTAATTTTTGACAGACAGACCATGTCGCGAAAACAACTTTTTTGGATTCAGGCGACCTGAAAAAACTTGTATATCCATCAAAATCTCTACATCGAATTTTTGAAATGAATCCAACACTTTCTCTCTATATATTAACATATATAGGTAAGAGAAACTAAAAATAAAAACTTACTTTTAGTGAACAGTTTTCCAGAATATTTCCATTATTGCTGTACATAGAAGGAAGTCCTTTTTCCTTGTATTCACAAACATTTTTATTGAATATGAGGAATGAGGTATTGGGATACATTACGTGATCATCATGATTAATATCTCTATACGTTACTCCTTGTAAAAACTTTAAAATAAAAAACAATTTTCTATATTAAAACAATTGAAACTTAAACATTTTATTAATTGGAAATTAAATAAATTATATACTCCAGTGCCACGAAAATTGATTGAATGAACGGTGAATTACATCTTTTTAATCCAATTTAAATAAATTATTTTTACAAAAATTTTTTTAACGTGAATGAGTTAATTACAAAACACAAAATCTGGGGTGCTGGTCGCACAGCACACAATTTTCTCTTACCTACTTTAAAGTTGCGTTATGTGCTTGTCACACCAGATACTTTGTGTCGACATATATTTAGTTTCCTCCGATATATTAGAATTCAAGATGTAAAATTTATAAACAGGACAAAATATTTATATTTTATTACCAATCATTACTCCTATCTTTCCTATGAACTACAAGAGTAAAGTACAGGGGCGTATATAAGGGGGGGGGGCGTGGCCCCCCTCCGAAATTTTCAAATGCATATACATATATAGGGATATATAGACACTAGCTGGTCTCGCCCCCCCCCTCCGAAATGTTTGATCGACCCCGCAGTGTGAAAAAATATAGCCTTGCAAAAAAAATTTTTTCTGCAGGGTGAAAAACTTTTGATCCGCCGGCGGCAAAAAATTTTTTCGCAGGGCGGGATACTTTGGTTCCGCAAAAACAAAATTTTTCGCAGAAAAAACTTTTGAGTTCAGCCCCCCCCCCCCCCCCCGAAAAAAAATTTCTATATACGCCTCTGGTAAAGTGGTCCCCAAAAATTTTAATGGCAAAATGAGAATATGTCAATAATTTTAAAGAACATCTAAAAAAAAGTTGATCTATAAATTTTAATCGAAATCGTTGGTGAGAATTTTAAATATAGGGTAAGAGAAAGTAAAAAATCGAAAAAACTGAAAAAGTACATGAGTATAATACTAATACTTTTGGACAATTTCGTTAATAAGCTTATTTTCACGCCTCAGAGGATGCCTAAATATAAAATTTCAGCCTCGTAACTCAATACTTGAATGCTTTAAACTGAAAACAGACAAACCATGTTACGAGAACCACTTTTTTGGACTCAGAGGACTTCAAAAGGTGTAAAGAGAACGTAAAATTAATTAATTTTTGTAAGAATGTGAATGTCGCTTTATTTTATGTTGCAAGTTGATTGTCTAATTTTAATTTCTCTTACCTCTATATATCTTCTCTATATATATAAAGAGACTTGTGACTGACTGACTGACTGACTTACTAAGTGATGACAACGCCCAGCCTAAACTATAATACCTATAAAGTTGAAATTTGGCATGTAGATTACTCTTATTGCGTAGGCGTCATTTAAGAAGCGAATTTTCGAAATTCCGATTTTAAGACCCCCAAATCGACATTTTTGGGTAAAATTTTGATTTTACTATTTCTTTAATAACTCTTAAACAAGATGAGATATCAATTTGCTCTCTTCGCTAAAACCTTCCTTAGAAGAATATCTAAATTCGTTGTTTCAGGGTTTTTGGAAATTCGGCCCTAAAGTACCCCAAATCGCCATTTTTGTAAAAAATTCGGATTTTTAGAACTTTTTACTGAAATGAGATATCAATATGCTTTCTACGCTAAAAGACCCCCTAAATGAACCCCTAAAAACTAATTCCGGGGTTTTTTGAAATTCGGCCCCTAAGTACCCCAAATCTCTATTTTTGTGAAAAATTCGGATTTTTCAACTTTTAACTGAAATGAGATATCAATATGCTTTCTACGCTAAAAGCCCCCCTAAATGAACCCCTAAAAACTAATTCCGGGGTTTTTTGAAATTCGGCCCCTAAGTACCCCAAATCTCTATTTTTTTGAAAAATTTCGAAAATTCGCCTCTTAAATGACGCCTACGCAATAGGAGTAATCTACATGCCAAATTTCAACTTTATAGGTATTATAGTTTAGGCTGGGCGTTGTCATCACTTAGTAAGTCAGTCAGTCAGTCAGTCAGTCACAAGTCTCTTTATATATATAGAGAAGATGGAGAAGAGAAAAAAAGTGTTGGGAAAAAAATGCATTTTTTCCAAAAATGATGAATTGTGGTACCTAGCGACCGAATTTCAAAAAACAACCCCAAATTAACTTTATGAGATGGGGGGGGGAGGTAGGGAGGGGCTTTAACATAGAAAGCATATTGATATCTCATTTCAGTTAAAAGGTTGAAAAATTTGGATAAATTCGGTCGCTAGGTACCACAATTCATCATTTTTGGAAAAAATGCATTTTTTTCCCAACACTTTTTTTCTCTTCTCCATCTTCTCTATATATATAAAGAGACTTGTGACTGACTGACTGACTGACTGACTGACTTACTAAGTGATGACAACGCCCAGCCTAAACTATAATACCTATAAAGTTGAAATTTGGCATGTAGATTACTCTTATTGCGTAGGCGTCATTTAAGAGGCGAATTTTCGAAATTCATGGCCCTCCCCTATCCTCCCACCCGCCAAAACAAATTAAAACCCCTAATTAATTTAATATTATTAGAATTTATATAATTTTAATACACATAATCTATTTGCGAGATTTAATAATTTTTTTTTGAAGAAATTTAAATTTTATAAAATTTTAGAATAATACTATTATATTTCCTTTAACATCTTTTAAACCATATTCTCTCAACATAGGCGATAACGCCCCCCCTCCTGAGGGCGTTTCAGACTTTCAGGGGGCCGTACATGACCCAGAGAAAATTATGTGGCATTGAGATGGTGCAGAAATCGCATGGGCAGATAAAAAAAAAATATCCGCTAATCACGTACTAAAGTAAATTAAAAATTAATATCGTGTAATTTTTGTTATTATAGGTATTGCATTCATTTTTATCACGTGGATTTATATAGTATTGTAGAAATGTTGATAACTTAAAAGATAAATTGGCTTCAAGTTACTGAACGCGGCGACTTTTCGTTGAATTTTACTCAAATAGAACCTGATATGATCAAACTCCTTAAAATCGAAAAAATTCCTTTAATTTTCTCATTAGTTATTTCATAAATTTATGTCTTTTGAAGATTACTAAAACTATAGGAGACTCATGTCTAATCGGATCAACTGCGGTTTACGAATCTAGAGTTGCCCACCCAATTCAGATCCCACTTGCCGTGAAAATTTTCAAACATTGTCAATCTCTCCTCTCTCTTTCTGTAATTGAAGTAAATCTTCGTTTACAGATGTGAAAATAAAAAATTTAAAAATTTAAAAAAAAGGGACAGTCAGCAAAATAAGTTTGAGAAACTATGTTTTAAACGATAAAAGATATCAATTTAAATAATACATCAACATGATTTTTTCGATTTAAGTTTCTTGAATAAATATCTTTCAAGGGATGTAAAGTTTTTTAGTGACCTCGGGCCTTAGGATTTAAATTAAATAAAAAAGAAAAAATATCCTGAAACAAAAAATCTGGTGTAACCGGTTTTAGTTTTAACCTGTGGTTTTAACCGAACCACCCTCCCTTCCCCATTTTTACGAAATTTAGGATTTTTCAATTTACCTAAATCTCAACTTTTTTTTTTTTTATTATTTCCAAAAAAGTTATAATTTGTCTGATACATTACATTTATTGCCTTGGCCTTATTAACGAAGCTTCAAATTCTAATTTTAAAAGCACTGAATTCTCATTTTGGAGTTTTTTTTTTTTTAAATTTTATAATGACTTTTAAACGGATAGAGATATCAGTTTGTTTTTTGCGCTAAAGAAGAACCGAGGCATCGATGTTGAGGGTTGGCCACGAATTAAGAAGGTTTACGCTCCGGGAATTTCAGGGTTTCAACGATGGCAGTGCAAGAAACTTGCCCGCCGAAGGCGGGCAATTGCTCGCCGGCAGGCGAGCTCGGGGGTCCAGGGGGCGAAGCCCCCTGGCTAGTGCAAGGTTCGCCGAAGGCGAACCTCGCGGCTAGTGATAATATATAGAGAGAAAGTATTGGTTTCATGTCAATTCGATGTCGAGATTTTGATGGATCTTCACGTTTTGAAGTCCCCTGAATCCAAAAAAGTGGTTTTTATCGACGTGGTCTGTGTGTGAAAAAAATATCTCAATAACGAAAAGAGCTAGGAAGTTGAAATTTTCTATTTAAGATAGGTACCCCACTGGAACGTAACCGAAGCTTTTAAACAAAATCGACTAAAGAGTACTAATACTTTACTGATGTACTTTTTCAGTTTTTTTCATTTTTCTCAAAATTAGCTCCAACGATTTTGATTAAAATCCAAAAATCAATTTTTTTTTTTAGATGCTCTTTAAAATGTATATTCTCATTTTGCCATTGAAACCTTCTGAAAACCACTTTACTCTTGTACTCGCAATGGCACCGTCACTACTGATTTTCGGTAAGTGTTATTAATAAAAAATTGAAAAAAAAAATTTTATTTCAATAACACCTACCGAACATCAGTAGTGACGGTGCCACTGCGACCAGATTTTTTATAATGCCTCTCTATGACTTCAACCACTTGAATTTTCGCCGAAAGTGAAAGAAACATTGTCTCCGTTCAATTCGGCAATTACTGAACCTATTGGTCTTAAACTAATTTTGAGAAATTCATTATTTAAAATAAAGCTCCTTATGAAAAATTTTTATTTATTTTATAGGCCTACAATTTAGAAAAAAAAATAAAAAAAAATCCCAAGTGATGCCCAAGATTTCTCTGCCTATGCGCTACTGTTCAGTTCTCAATTTAATTTAAATAATTTTTATTTTCGAAATTTTTATCTTTATTTCATTTCTCTGAAGGGTCTCGCCCTACAAATTGGGAAATATTTCTCTCACCGATGTTGCTCTATTTTATACTCCTAAACAATTCTTTTACTTTATATACCGTACCTTAATATCTTCAATGTCTTGACGTACTTTTAAAGAACCATTTAAGAAACTAAACCAGTTCTCAACAATTTCTTTTATTTCCGGTTCAGATTCAAAGTATTCTTCATTTTTATAGTTCACTCTTAAATTATCAATAAGTACATATCTCTCCTGAAAAAATGTTTTTTTTTAATGTTTGTGAAGATAAGATAATTTTGCGTCTCTAAAAAAAAGGTAAAATATTTTTTCGGACGGGAAAAAATTTTGGTTCCGCGAAAAAAAAAAAAAATTATACGCCCCTGATATCTATAATACTTTTTGAGAAATTATAGTTAGAAAAAATGAGCTGGGGAAGCATTTGCGAGACTCCTATTTGAAGTGATTTTTTTAGAAAATAAATAATAACTCCCTTTGTTTTCAACATATCAAGCTGAAAATTGTACTGAAATATTCAGAAAGTGATGCAGATTTAGAAAAAAAAGAAATTAATCATTAATTGTTATATTAAGCCCTCCAAAAAACAAACTCAGTTTTTATTAAAATTTTTGCTACAATGTTCAAATTCACTTTTAGACCATAGGCGGTGTAGATAACAATGTCATTTTTTTTAAAATTACTCCTTAAGATATGAATTTTAAGAGTGCCAAAGAAAAACAGTGTTTTTTGAGCGTTTATACCATATTAATTATATTATACATTATAAATATAAACCATGGTCATATTTGGATTCAGGGGCGTATATAAGGGAGGAGGCGAGGGGGCCCGCCCCCCCCCCCCCCCTCGAAATTTCCCAAATGCACATACATCTATAGGGATATCTATATATATATATTCACGCGGCTTTTTCGCTGCGGGTTTTCCGCAGAAAAAATTTTTAAGTTCAGCCCCCCCCCCTCCCCCCCGAAAAAAAATTTCTATATATGCCCCTGCTAAAAATTTAAAGTTTAGCTATCAATTTTGAGACAATTTTCAAAAAGTGGAAAAACGCAGGCCTGTGTAATCTATTTTCTAAA
Source organism: Euborellia annulipes (assembly GCA_023213315.1). Lineage (NCBI taxonomy): Eukaryota > Metazoa > Arthropoda > Insecta > Dermaptera > Anisolabididae > Euborellia > Euborellia annulipes. The sequence continues at coordinate 19,613 of JAKCPI010006239.1, forward strand.
ATATATCTTATTCTTCCTCATTTAAAATCAAGATTAAAGTACTTACAAATTCCTTATCGCATTCTTTTAATTTTTCAAATGTTATTGCTAAATAAAAAGAAGATAATTATATTAAAGTGAAGTGGATAACTGTGTAGATCTTGTAGTAAGGAAGAAAGAAAAGAGCGATTGCAGCTAATTTTATTTCATTTATCAATCTAACCTTGACTCGCATAGCCTGTTGGTCCTTAAAGCAAAAAATATTTTACTCAATTGTGCCATTCGACATTTTGAGGAATTTTGTTGATACGCTTCAGCCCTGATGATGGTCGTATATCTGACCGAAACGTCGGCTTGAAGCGATAATAAATACCGTAAAATAAAATTAGCTGCAATCGCTCTTTTCTTTCTTCCTTACTACAATAATTATTTTAGTTAATAAGAAAGAATTAAAATTTATTGAAGCCTACCTTCAAGAGCACAGCAAAGTGCTAAAAAAATAATCGCATAACGAAACATTTTCTCTTTATTTTACAAAGTTTTTTTTTTTTTTCCAAACATGCATTTATATATATATTGTTGGACGACCTTAAAAAAGTTTATCATTATTTTTTGTTTACTTATTTTGGCTATTTTTCTTATCGCAAGCAAGAATTCTATATTATCAGTCAAAGAAAATGAAAAATATTGGATTGGGATATATAATTGACTAGGAGACAGTGGCTCAACCAGGGGAAGGAGGATTTGAGGGTAAATTGCTTGAAAACACTTACAATATTTCATATATAGGGTACGAGAAAGTAAAAAGCAGTATTCTTTTTTCTTAAAATATTTTAATTTCATTTAAATAATTGACTATTGCTTAATAACTTACTGTAAAAAAATTCAATATTTGTACGTATAAGTATATGTAAATTTAATGTCATATAATTTACTTTAAATAATTATCAATTTTAAACAATCAACCTTCGCTTTGGAAAAACAGCTATATTAACTTATTAACTATTAGATAATTTCTACTTGATATATTTTTAGTAAATCCAACGAGAAATACTAATATTTTGATCCGGGAAAATAAAACACAACTTTATTCTTTATATTCTTTTATGTTTATTACCCCTAGACTTATGGCTCAAAGGTAGAGTGTTAGTTTCTGGTGTCTTAGGTCAAGGGGTCGCATCCGTCCCAGGCGACACACCCCACCCGCTTTATCCTATATATTTTTTTTAGTTGAGGGATGTTTAAGGAAGGGTGAGGTGGGTCTGTCAGCTGGAATATGTAGACAATCAGTGAAAAATTTGGGAAAAATCAGAAAAAATCGATCATTTTTAATGATTTTTTTGCATTTTAAGGGACAAAATCCACCCCCACATCTCCCCCTTGGATCCAAATGTTAATGTTTTTCAACTTTTCACTTCTCTAGACCTTCTGAAGAAATGTTAAGGCTAAAATATTCCTTTTCATAGCTCCAAATTTTTTTCGTGGCCCTATAATTAACGAAAAGGTGTGGAAATAAGTGGGGGGCTACCCCCCGAAAACGGTATGTGCTGGGGGGAAAACGAAGGTCATATTTGGATTCAGGAGGTCATTTTACTTAAGAATCTGAAGGAATTTTCTCGGGGCTTTTTTTCTTGTAGCACAGTGTAATCGGCTACTTTCCCCTACAATATGTAACCCGAAACCAAGGGCGGATACAAGGGGGGTAAAGGGGGTAATTACCCCCCCCCCCGAGATTCGAAAAAAATACCTTTTTTTCGCAAAAAAATTTATTTTTAATGTAAAATTTTTAAAATTAGGGCCTAATACTTAAAAATTTGATGTGTATTTATATTCTGGCAAACAAGTATAGAATGCGCTTTTAAATTACCGAAATTAAAAAAAAATAGTGTGCTGTGCGACGAGTCACACCAGATTACTCCCCCGAGAAACACCTCTGGATCCGCCCTTGCCCGAAACAAACCATTACTAGTTATTAATTTATTGTAATTTTTTTCTTTAAATATATGATTAATTGTATGAAATTCAAATGTACTTTATTGAAAATAAAACATTTACAGAACATTTATTTACGTAGCGGCCCGCCATTGAAATAAACAATTTCATATTGCCCAGAAAAGAAAATGCTGGATTATCTATCTCACTTCTAGACTTATTTATAAATTAATTTTCTTTTGAGTTACGAATTTTTAAATTAAAATTACACAATATATGAAATCAAGATTCAAGATTTTTCTAATACTTCCCCCTTTAAAATATACAAATAGTTAAAACATATAGACCGAAACTCCTCAAACGCTAATTTTTCGGCAAGGGTGCAGGATGGGGAAAAACAAAATAAAATTATTTATAATTTTCCCCAAATGAGTTTATTATCCTGATATTTCGAAGGCACAAAAGGCTCTTCTTCTTCAGAGGAAGCTGAAAATAATTACAATGTTACCAAAATATTTTTTTACAATAGTTTAACATAAAAGGCATTGTTATACCTCATTTAACACTCTGCTAACATTATAATGACAGCCAAGATTTTTTGCATAAACAAAGCCATTTGACCTCGGTTACTCGAGTGGACATTCTGATTAGATAATTTTATTACAATTTTATTTATTCTTTCTTTTTTCAAATTAAATGTATTAATATAACATTAGTTTAAATCTATTTAAATCCAGGCTTTATTAGTTTATTCAACCTTTAGTCAATTATTTTTTATTTTTCTTCTTTCTTTTTTCTTAAACTAATAATCAATACATTTTTTATATGCACAAAATTCATTTAGGTCTATTTATTTTTTACATTAATAAAATTTTAATTTTATTAGAAATATCAGGACATAGGAAAAAACACTATTGTTTAACAAAAACAAAAGCAAAAACGAGATGCTGGCTGAAGGGGAAAGCTATTTATGCGTTAAAAGAATTTTATATTCACCCATTAAGTTATTTGTGTCCATTCTAAAATTCACTGCCCTTTTAATATTAAGGTGGATGTAGCAAGATTCTTTGAAATATCTTTTGTACCAGTTTTCTTCTCTACAGAGAATTTTAACTGTATCCACATCAAAATTGAAATTGTGGCTCAAATCTTGCGCATGTTGTTGTAGGGCTGTAATATTGTTAGTTTTACCAACCGACCTTCTATGCTCATCAACCCTCAATTTCAATGCTCTTTTTGTGTTCCCAATATAAACTTTATATCTTCTAAACGGTTAAAGATATCTTCAATATCTGAATTGGTCAATAATCTGCATTAAATTTTGAAAATGACAAACCTCTTTTAACTATTTTTGAGGTTTGTTTACACATATAAATAATTCGTGCAAAAAGAACCTCATTTTTGATGATTTTGCCGCGGCTTCAGTTCATTTTCATTGTTTTTTTGCTTCAGTATTTATTGTCCAATTTCAATAATTTTTTTTGCGAAATGTTCCTCACATCCTATACTTTAAGTCAGGTAAATTTCATTTTTTTTATCAACCCCTTCTATTTAATTTTCAAGTGTGAAAAAAAATAACACGAAAATTTTCATTTTTTGAGATGGTTTTTAAACATCTGTGTCTTTAGACAAGCTAGACAATTGCGGTTTTTTTTATTTGATTCAGTACCATCTGCTGACGACTAGAAAAATCCAAAATCATGAAAAAGTTATACCCCCTTTTTTTAAATTACAAAAAACTCATTTTTAGCCGATTATTTTTTTACATTTTTGGCTATATTTTTTGAATGATAAGAGATATCTTCAATCTCATAATTTTGTATTTTTCTACATTAAATTTGGAAAACAATGAGACCCTTTGCACTATTCTAAGGCATTGTTTAGCGGCTGTGCAACTTTTGGCGTGTGATACAAAATTTTTTTTTATTAATTTTTTTCATATTCATGGCCATATTTTTTAAACGATTATCAATGTCTTAGATATGATTTACTTTTTATAATCTACATTAAATTTCCTTTAAAACGAGCCCAGTTTGGACCTGATAAGCCTCTATTTAAGTTCTTTAAACTTTTTCTAAAAATGGAAGAAATTTTTATTTTTTGTTTGTTTGTTTGAAGAGTTTCTTTCAATTTTCGCCTATATTTTTTGAATGCTAAGAGATATCTTCAATCTCATAATTTTGTATTATTCTACATTAAATTTGGAAACAAATGAGCCACATTACAGCATTCTCAGACATGGTTTAGTATACTATCTATTCGTCAATCACGAGACAAACTTTTAAGTAGATATTTTTTTTCCGAGATATTTCTATACAATTTTAGCTATATCTTTTTAATGGTAAAAGATATCTTGGATATCCAAAGGTTTTCACATTTTAGATTAAATTTTGTAAAAAATGAATACCATTTCATTTAATTCAGACATTGTTTAGGGTATTTAAAACCACTTCTAAAATGTAAGAAATTTTTTTTTTGTTTGATTGCTCTGAATGATCCACATTGCAGTATTCTCAGGCATGGCTTAGTATCTAAAATGAACGAAATTATAGATTATTTCAATTTTTTCTTTAGATATCTTTAAAACATAGCAAAAAAATCATTTTCAACTCATTTCCTCATAGAGCCTTCCACGACCACAACATTTCATTTGGCTCATATTCTTATTTTTTTTTACTTAGCGCCGGGTATTTTTAACATTCTTCAGACCCGGAAATTTTTCAAACCCTCCCGTACCGACGAAAATTTAGTGAATGAATGAATGAATGTCTAGGAATTTTTTTTTTTTTAAACATTCACACTTTTTTCTCATTCACACTCACATTCTCACAGTCTTTTCGGCAACTTAGGCCATTTAAGACTTTGACGATGTATGATACCCCTGAATCATACATTGTATAAAATTTCTTTTATTTAATAAAAAATTTTAAATAATACATCAAATAAAAAAAAAATTATTTAAAAATATTTAATTTTTTTTACATATTTAAATTTATAATAAACTAGACGCAAAGCCCCGCCTTCGGCGGGGCTTTCCGCCTAGCCAGGGGGCTGCGCCCCCTGGACCCCCTTGCTCGCCTTCCCTTTTCATTTTTATATATAGAGTTTATTTTAACGGTTAATTAATTATTCATGAACTTAAGATTTTTTGTGAATCATATCCTTTCCGGAACTCTCCCGGTACACAGACAAAAAATTTACGCCGATATTTTAGAATTCAAAATGTAAATAAATAAAAAAAATCGTAAACATGGGTAAATATTTATATTTTGTTACCATGGCAACTATTTCTCCTTAATTTTTATTTTTTTCTTATTTTAACGGTTAATTACTCATTAACTTATTGTTATTTGTGAAACAAAACCTGTCCGGGACTCTCACAAACATACACAAAAAATTTCATCATAATTGGTTCAGTCGTTTAGGAGGAGTTCAGTCACATACACACGTACAGAAGAATTATATATATAAAGATAATAAACTTTTTCAGATGTCAGTAAAAAGAAATATTTTAAAATTGTTTATTTTTAACTTTGCCCATCAACCGTAGGTTGAGGTAAAGTTAATGTAATCGTAAAAAAAATCGAAATTTTTCTGAAGGTGCCAAAATTCGTTTTGAGCTCCCCTGAATCCATTTAAGTAGTTTTTGGAATGATGTCTGTGTGTGTGTGTGTGTGTGTGTCTGTGGTAAATTTTTTCGTCAACGAAAACTCAAAAACTATTTGTTCAATTGTTTTGAAATTTTGCACCCATAAACTAGGGGTAGAGGCCAAGAAGTGAAAAGCTTTTGCTAAACATCGGACCATTAGAGGGGGGGGGGGGCAAATATTTTTTCTTACATAACCTATACTTTTTTTTATATATTCAGAAACAAGACTTCCTCCCGAGTAAAATTATATATAATAGTATGTATAACATCGGACCATTAGGGGGAGCTCTAGGGGGGGGGGAATATTTTTTTCTTACATAACCTATAATTTTTTTTATATATTCAGAAATATTCAGAAACTAGAATTTCTTCTGAGTAAAATGATATATAATATGTATACCATCGGACCATTAGGGGGCTCTAGGGTGGGAGGGCAATATATTCTTTTCTTGAATAGTGGGTGGGCAAAGTTGTGCGCTCGGCTTAGTCCGACCCTTTATTTTTTAATAGGGCCTTACCCGTCCAATTTCATTTGCATGCCCGTCCTCCTAATCAGTTTATTAAAGTGAAATTTAGACTTGCTACCCGCCCATAATTTTTTCATGGTCTTCAAAACCCACAGGCCGGGCAGGGCGAATATTCAATTATTTTAAACTTGATTCAGTGTATTTTCATTTGGGCAGAAATCATATGGGCTTTAAAATTAAGGGGAAAACTACTGATCACGTCCCGAGACGCCGCCCGCCAGGGCAGGTTAGGAATGGCGCGGCGAAGCCGCGCCTTTCCAACTTGTATATAATAAAATCTTAAATATTATATATAATTTCTTATTTATAGTTATTTATCTTTCCAAAAATCATTCATTTGAGAATATCTGTTGATTACGCAATTTTTGAACATTGCCTCAACTTTGATGGCTAAACTTTATATTTTGGGGTGTGCTGAATCCAAATATGACCATGGTTCTTTTAACTTTGCCCATCAACCGTAGGTTGGCAGGGAAAGTTAATGTAATCGTAAAAAAAATCGAAATTTTTCTGAAGCTGCCAAAATGCGTTTTGAGGACCCCTGAATTCATTTAAGAAGTTTTGGAATGATGTCTGTGTGTGTGTCTGTGTGTGTGTGTGTGGGGGGGGGGGTGTCTGTGTGTGTGTATGTCTGTGGTAATTTTTTTCGTCAACGAAATCTCAAAAACTATTCATTCAATTGTTTTGAAATTTTGCACCCATAAACTAGGGGTAGAGGCCAAGAACTGAAAAGCTTTTGGTAAACATCGGACCCCCCGGATCGGGGGGGGGGCTCTAGGGGGGGGGACAAAATTTTTTTTCCTACATAACCTATAATTTTTTTTATATATTCAGAAACTAGACTTCCTCCCGAGTAAAATGATATATAATATGTATAACATCGGACCATCAGGGGGGCTCTAGGGGGGGGACAAAATTTTTTTTCTTACATAACCTATAATTTTTTTTATATATTTAGAAACTAGACTTCCTCCCGAGTAAAATGATATATAATATGTATAACATCGGATCATCAGGGGGGCTCTAGGGGGGGGACAAATATCTTTTTCTTGAGTAGTGGGTGGGCAAAGTTGTGCGCTCGGCTTAGTCCGACCCTTTATTTTCCATCACGTAATGTCTACAAAATGCCAAGAAAAATGAGGAGAAATAATACAATTTCATACATGTTGCATGGATCTCAAATTTATTTATTTTTATTTCTCATAAATTTTCTTAAAAAAAAAATCACATAATGCGAATTCCACACCATTTACTGTACGACATGACCAATATGTGTGTTTATTCGTCTTCATGATGTCTCATTCTCCTCTTTTTGAAGCTCCTTTTACGGCTTTCTCGTTTGTATATTTTGTCCCGTAACTATTTCTTCAGCATCCATCAGTAGTCAGCAATCATATTAATGATTCATCGTCCTTGATACCTTTTTACTTTCTCTTACCTCTATATATATGTTAATATATATAGAGAGAGAAAGTATTGGATTCATGTCAAAAATTCGATGTCGAGATTTTGATGGATATACACGTTTTGAGGTCCCCTGAATCTAAAAAAGTGGTTTTCGCGACATGGTCTGTCTGTGGGTGTGTGGGTGTGGGTGGGTGTGTGTGTGTTCAATTTTAAGCATGAAAGAATTGAGCTAGAAGGTTGAAATTTTATATTTAAGTTAAACACCTCCCGGGAGCGTGAAAATAAACTTTTAATCAAAATCGGCCAAAGAGTACTAGTACTTTACTGATGTACTTTTTCAGTTTTTGTCGATTTTCTCAAAATTCGCTCTAACTATTTTGATTAAAATTCAAAAATCAATTATTTTTTAGATGCTCTTTCAAATGTATATTCTCATTTTACTCTCAAAATTGTTTGAAGCACACTTTACTCTTGTACTTCATAGGAAGAATAGGAGAATTGGTTGCCATGGTAACAAAATATAAATATTTTCCCATATTTATAAATTTTACATCTTTAATTTTAATATATCGGCGGAAACTAAACATATGTCGACACGAAAAATCTGGTGTGACAAGCACAGAACACAACTTTCGATTGCCGAATGTAAGAGAAAGTTGTGTGCTGTGCGACAGTCACACCAGATTTTTTTGTCTAAAAATTAGACAACATTGGGTTTTTCGGGAATTGAATTTTACTTGATTGAGATTTTCCCATTTCTCTAAAAGACCAAGATCATCATTAATCGACGACACAGCCCCCAGACGACTCGTAGATGATCTAAATGAAATTTTTTTGATTCAAAATATTTTTTTCATTTGAAATGTGGATGATAATTTTTATCTCCTTCATCTCAAAATATAATTCATGCTTTTTTCCCTTCCGTGTTTATTTGAACTTATTTTACGAATATTTATACTTTATTATTATTTATTTTATTTATACTATATTTTTAATTTTTAAAAATAATTCAAAACATTATTCAACATAAACGTTCATGTAAAAGCAAATCCTTCATCAACTGTGTAAATCGCGCCTACCCTACTCTGGCTCGGGCCTAGTAAAAAATTAAGAAATATTATTTATTTAAAAAGAATGTTGGCATTAGGTCACCTGCCAATTTTGCCAGCGATATAATTATGTAATATTTGTGAATTATTCCACGTCATAAAATTTACATGAAATATTTATCAATTTTAAATACTCTACTATCAATTTGAAGAAACCTCTAAATAGTTCTAAGTTCTTGATCAGTGGCGTAACCAGGGGGGGCGAGGGGGGGCGCCCTAGTTGAGCTTCGCCCCCCCCCCCCCCGCCCTCAAAGGCTGGTTACGCCGCTGTTCTTGATATATTTTTAGTAAAAAATTTCCTATTTATTTAAATTGTTTGGTAACAAATTCAATTGGAAATTAAAGCCCGGAAATCATAATTTCTTTAGATTACTAGTTTATATAACATTGTGAATTTCTTCTCGGGGGGGGGGGGCGATCGCCCCCCTCGCCCCCCCCTCCCCCCTTTAATCCGCCCCTGGCGCCACTAGTGTCTGATCTGCTCGAGAGTGGAACCTTGAGCTTATGCAACCAAAATGCATAGGCGTACCTCACACTAAATTTCTTAGTATTTATACTCAATCTGCAGTTCAGGTCATATTTATACATTATGTAGCACGAAACAAACCTTTACTAGTTCTTTATTTATTGTATTTTTTCTTTAATTATATAATTTAAAATGTTATTTACAGAATACATAATAAATATACATGTTTAAAATTATATATTTAAGCTTAAATAATATGCAATAAAAATCAAATTTTTTATTTTGAGGCTCTCCATTGTAATAAAGAATTTCATACGCCCAGGATATGCTTGATTTTAGCTTTTCTAAACATATATAAATTAATTTTTTGAACTAATTTTTAATTCAAAATTCCAAAATACATTAAATAATGTTGTATCATTTATTTTGAAAGTGTGGCTTAATATATAGGTATTGGGTTTCCAGGTTGCAACATCACAAGCGCTCACTGCTACATGATCAAAATAAATAATATCTCCTTCCTAAAAAGAAATAAAATAAATAATCAAAACAATATTATTATTATTTTTTTTTTTTTAACACATTTTTTCCTATTCACACTCACATTCACACAGTCGTTTCGGCAACTCAGGCCATATAAGACTTTTACGATATCCGTTATTGATTAATATACATATTGGGGGTCTAGGCATTCTTATTTAAGCCATTTGGTATTCAAATACCTTAAATAAAATCATCGGATTGACTGGGATCCGAACCTCCGACCCTTGGTATACAAGGCAGGCGCGTTACCAACTACGCCAAGCCCGGGGGCAATATTATTTTTAATTAACTTAACAAAAAATAATTTTTTTTTTTAAATAACAAACAAAATAATCCAATTAAACACAGGTTACTTATTGACTATTTTAGACACAATCTTAGCAATTATAAGTGAACAGTTTTAGCTCCTCTGTACATCCATCCCCTTAATACTTAAAATCATTGTCACTCCAGAATTTTTTTAAATAGGCTAATAATTTACGTGTTAAAAATAATTTGAGCCAATTTAACTGCAGTATTTAAATATTTAATTGATTTAATTTATTTATTCATTCCTTTCAATGAATATTCTATTTGTTCAAAATTTAACAGAATCAATCCACTTAAAAAATAAGAGAAAGTAATAAAAATAAAATCTTACATTTAGTGAACATTTTTCCAACATATTTCCATTATTGCTGTAGATAGCAGCAAGTCCTTTATCTTTGTAATCACAAGCATTTTTATTGTATATGCTCAATGAGCTATTGTAAAACATTACAGGCGATGAAAACTTATGTTCTCGATACGTTACACTTTGAGAAAGCTTTAGAATAAAAAACAATTCTCTATATTAAAATGAATGAGACTTAAACATTTATTAATTTAATTAATTAAATAAGATATATCCTGATGGGCCACGCTTTTAGATGACATGCAATAAGTTATTTTACTTTTTTTATTTTCTTTTTAATCCGTTTTGAATAAACGATTTTCATTATTATTTTTTTTTTTTAAATTGATTCTTTGCACCTCAAAAATCCAAAACAAAAAATTAATTTAATCTTAGTAAGGGGTCTTCCACATATTACGCGTTAGGGGGAGGGGGGATATTAACTCCTATCTCTTCTTATGAAAAAACTTTATTTTTATTCGATATGAGGCTGAGGCCATTCAGACTGCTTTACTATATTTCAAAGTTAATATAATTTAGAAAAATTTTCATCGATCAAATCACAAGAAGCGATTCATATACCTATGTGCTACAGCCAAGTTCTCAATTTAATTTATATAATTTTTTTTTTGAGTTTTTTATATTTATTTTGTTTCCCTGATCCCTGAGTGGCCTCACCCTAAAAATTGGGTAACATTTCTAAAACTGATGTTTCTCTATTTGATACTCTTAAAAAATTCTTTAACTTTATATACCGTACCTTAATATCTTCAATGTCTTGAAGTACTTTTAAAGAACCATTTAAGAAAGGTATCCCCATATCGTCATTCTCTTTTATTTCTGATTCAGAATCAAAGTATTCTTCATTTGTGGATCTCACATATATATAATTCATTCGTACAAATTTTTCCTGAAAAATATTACTTTTAATATTTTTTTTTAAATCTCTGAAATATATTGCTAAGGCTACATGGCTACAACATTCCCTCTTAAAACAAACAAAAAAAAAAAAAAAATAGTGTGTGCGCATTATAGTGAATACATCACCTGATGATGTTTGTAGAAATATTGAACGAACCATTATAAAATTTTGTAGTTAATTGTAGCCCATTATTAATTGTGGCCATTAATTACTAAGAAAAATAAACCACGATTATTGTCAAAAATTTCATTTATTGCTGATGATAACAATCGTGAAGACGTAAAACTTTAACAAAGTAAAAAGCAAGAACAGGAAAAAAAAGATTCCAAATACCCTCAAAGAATTTGGGAGTAATCTTTCTCTACAATAAATGCCATAGAAATCTCACTATTTTTTAAATAACTGGAGATAATATAATTGAAATAAGCTTTAATGCTGATAGTGGGAAGACATTGACTGAGAGTTACACTGTATATCATCTAAAATATATGTTATTATTCCTTATGATATAAAAAATACTCACATATTTCTTTTTGCATTCTTTTATTTCTTCCAATGTTAGTGCTAAATAAAAAGAAGATATGATATATGAATTGCTTCATGTCTGCAGTTGTTGTAATTAAGGAAATGGGGATTAAAACAGCAGATGTGAATATTATCTTTTTTTATTAATTAAATCTTTTGGCGATCGATTTCGTCTCTTGTGACTTCATCAGGCCAGCGTTGGTTAAATAAATATGAACGTTGATATAATTTCGAATTATAATCTTGTATTAATATAATATTATATTAATACAAGATTATAATTGAAATTATATCAACGTTCATATTTATTTAACCAACGCTGGCCTGATGAAGTCACAAAAGACGAAATCGATCGCCAAAAGATTCAATTAATAAAAAGATAATATTCACATCTGCTGTTTTAATCTCCACTTCCTTAAAAAGAAGATAATTATATTAGGTAATAAGGAAGAATTAAAATAAAAAATATTGAAACTTACCTTCAACAGCACAGCAAATTGCTAAAAAAATAATTGCATAACGAAACATTTTCTCTTTATTTTTCAATCTATTTTTTTCTAAACTTACATTTATATATATAGTGTAGAAGGTCTTGAAAAAAGTTTATCATTATTTTTTGTTTACTTATTTTGACAATTTTTCTGATCGCAAGCAAGATTAAAAACTCTAAATTATTAGTGAAAGAAAATGAAAAAAAATCTGGTGTGACTGGCGCACAGCACACAACTTTCTCTTACCCTTCGGTAAGAGAAAGTTGTGCACCATGCTGGTCACAACCAGTTTTTTTGTGTAGAGATATATTTAGTTTCCCAGAACACCTTAGTTTCAAAATTGCATTTTAAATGTTGACTGCTTGAAATAAACTATGGTTATTTTTCAAAATTTTAATCTCATATTTGGACATTTTATACACAATATAGAATCGTAAATAAATACAAAATTTGATAAGAATTGGAAAAAAAAAATTTTAAATGCTTAAAAAGTTCCAAAAGGGACCCCCTTTTGAATCGAAATTAACATACAAATCCCTATAGGAAATTAACATTAGGCCTATGAGCGAAGTCGGAGAGACAGACGATAATGTTTGCAAGTGGAGAGAGAGAGAGAGAGAGAGATATATATATATATGTTTTCTCCGAAACAATTAAAGACAGAAATAAAATAAAAAAAATCTGGTGTGACTGGCGCACAGCACACAACTTTCTCTTACCTTCGGTAATCGAAAGTTGTGTACTGTGCTTGTCTCACCAGATTTTTTGTGTCGACATGTAATTAGTTTCCGACAGTACCGTTCATTCGATTTTCAAGATGTAAAAAAAAGTTGTGTTCTGTGCTTGTCACACCAGATTTTTTGTGTCGACATATATTTAGTTCCCGACAGTACGGAACATATGAATTCAAGATGTAAAATTTATAAGTATGGGAAAATATTTATATTTTGTTACCATGGCAACCATTTTTCCTATCTTTCCTATGAAACACAAGAGTAAAGTGGTCTTCAGAAGATTTCAATCGCAAAATGAGAATATACATTTTAAAGAGCATCTAAAAAATAATTGATTTTTGAATTTTAAAAAAAATCGTTGGAGCAAATTTTGAGAAAATCGAAAAAAACTGAAAAAGTACATCAGTAAAGTACTAGTACTCTTTGGCCGATTTTGATTAAAAGCTTATTTTTCCGGTCCCGGGGGGTGTTTAACTTAAATATAAAATTTCAACCTCATAGCTCAATTCCTTCATGCTTAAAATTGAACACACACACACACACCCACACACCCACACACACACCCACACACCCACCCACACACAGACAGACCATGTCGCGAAAACCACTTTTTTGGATTCAGGGGACCTCAAAACGTGAAGATCCATCAAAATCTCGACATCGAATTTTTGACATGAATCCAATACTTTCTCTCTATATATATACTAGTCGCAAAGCCCGCCTTCGGCGGGCTTTCCGCCTAGCCAGGGGGCTGCGCCCCTGGACTCCCTTGCTCGCCTTCGGCGAGCAAGTTTATTCCCAATTTGGGATATTTCTTGTTGCAATGCAAGTGTTAAGATGTTAAGGAAGGATCTTATATTCAAGCGAGGCGAGGGTACCGATTGGGAACAGCACAAAAGGGTCTGTTTATGACTGTTTAAAGGGTCAGTCACCTGAGTCCTCTCTTCGTTTTTCAACTGCTGCGTAGCCCCCACCCCCAGCCTATAGTCAGGTAGGAAGCTGGTTCACACAGCACACAGGACGCTCTCTAATTTCTAGCCAACTTGTTGATTTTGTGTTCCCATTTTGAAGAAATTTCATTATAATTAATTTTCCAAAATATTTAAGCGATTCAAATTATTACTACGTTACTCCCAGAGCCATATTCTATATGTGTACTTAATTTCAAATAGATTCATTGAAAATTGTGGATTTCTATAGAACATATACATACATATTTACATACATACATACATTTTTCCCATTTCATTTTTATATATATAGATTACATATATACATAGGTAAGAGAAAGTAAAAATGGGATTTTAAATAATAATTGATTTTTAATCTAATATAAAAAAAATCTGGTGTGACTGGCGCACAGCACACAACTTTCTCTTACCCTTCGGTAAGAGAAAGTTGTGCACCGTGCTGGTCACACCAGATTTTTTTTGTCGAGATATATTTAGTTTCCCATAGCACCTTAGTTTCAAACTTGCATTTTAAATGTTGACTGCTTGAAATAAACTATGGTTATTTTTCAAAATTTTAATCTCATATTTGGACATTTTATACACAATATAGAATCGGAAATAAATACAAAATTTCATAAGAATTGGAAAAAAAAATTTTAAATGCGTAAAAAGTTCCAAAGGGGACCCCCTTTTGAATCGAAATTAACATACAAATCCCTATAGGAAATTAACATTAGGCCTATGAGAGAAGGCGGAGAGACAGGCGATAATGTTTGCAAGTGAGAGAGAGAGAGATATATATGTTTTCTCCTAAGCAATTAAAGACACAAATAAAATAAAAATAAATGGGAATTTAAATAATAATTGATTTTTAATCTAATAAAAAAAAAAAGATTTAAATTCCGTTACCATGGCAACCATTTCTATCTTTCCTATGAAGAACAAGAGTAAAGTGGTCTTCAGAAGATTTCAACGGCAAAATGAGAATATACATTTGAAAGAGCATCTAAAAAATAATTGATTTTTGAATTTAAAAAAAAATCCTTGGAGGGAATTTTGAGAAAATCGAAAAAAACTGAAAAAGTACATCAGTAAAGTACTAGTACTTTTTGGCAGATTTTGTTCAAAAGCTTATTTTGAGATTCTTCAAAGGTACCTAAGTTAAATATAAAATTTCAATCCGGTAGCTCAACTCCTTCATGCTAAAAATCTGTCCACACATACAGACACACGCACACACACACATACATACACACACACACACAGACCAATTTGCGGGACCCACTTTTTTGGACTCAGGGGACCTCAAAACATGTATATCCATCAAAATCTCGACATCGAATTTTTGACATGATCGCAATACTTTCTCTCCTATATATTTCATATATAGGGTACGAGAAAGTAAAAAGATTTAAATTCCGTTACCATGGCAACCATTTCTAACTTTCCTATGAAGAACAAGAGTAAAGTGGTCTTCAGAAGATTTCAACGGCAAAATGAGAATATACATTTTAAAGAGCATCTAAAAAATAGTTGATTTATGAATTTAAAAAAAAATCCTTGGAGGGAATTTTGAGAAAATCGAAAAAAACTGAAAAAGTACATTAGTAAAGTACTAGTACTTTTTGGCCGATTTTGTTCAAAAGCTTAATTTGAGCGTGTGGGAAGGTACCTAAGTTAAATATAAAATTTCAATCCGGTAGCTCAATTCCTTCATGCTAAAAATCTGTCCAAACATACGGACACACACGCACACACGCACACACACACAGACCAATTTGCGGGACCCGCTTTTTTTGGACTCAGGGGACCTCAAAACATGCATATCCATTAAAATCTGGACATCGAATTTTTGACATGATCGCAATACTTTCTCTCTCTATATATCTATATCTATACTTATATATATATATATATATACTATTATATAAAAGACAATCTCTGTCTGTCTGTCTGTCTGTCTGTCTGTCTGTCTGTCTGTCTGTCTGTCTGTCTGTCTGTTTGTAACGCATAGACTCCGAAACTACTGGACCGATTTTCATGGAGTTTTTTTTAATGGGTAGGGAATTTTCCGGGGGTGGTTTTAGGCTATCATTATATCGAATTAGGGGTAGGGAACCCCCCCTTTTTGGGGGTTATCAATTACCCCATAGCAAAGCATTGGAAAACAGGATCTAACTCGCTTTATGAAAAATATATTTATCAAATCTTTAAAATGAAAAATAAAAACTCTTCCTCCCCCTAACAATTCGACATTTGAAAAGATTTTTCCGCTCTGCGCCCCCCACCCCCCCCCCTAAAATTTTATTTTTTTTATTTTTCATTCGATTTTAATAAAATTTAAAATGACGCTTTCTTAGGGTGTAAATAATTGAAAAATGGTATTTTAGACATCAGAAAGTTCAATCACCCCCTGACCCCCCTAAAATTTATTTTTCATTCGATTTTAATAAAATTTAAAATGACGCTTTCTTAGGGTGTAAATAATTGAAAAATGGTATTTTAGACATCAGAAAGTTCAATCACCCCCTGACCCCCCCCTAAAATTTATTTTTCATTCGATTTTAATAAAATTTAAAATGACGCTTTCTTAGGGTGTAAATAATTGAAAAATGGTATTTTAGACATCAGAAAGTTCAATCACCCCCCTGACCCCCCCTAAAATTTATTTTTCATTCGATTTTAATAAAATTTAAAATGACGCTTTCTTAGGGTGTAAATAATTGAAAAATGGTATTTTAGACCTCAGAAAGTTCAATCACCCCCCTGACCCCCCTAAAATTTATTTTTCATTCGATTTTAATAAAATTTAAAATGACGCTTTCTTAGGGTGTAAATAATTGAAAAATGGTATTTTAGACATCAGAAAGTTCAATCACCCCCCTGACCCCCCTAAAATTTATTTTTCATTCGATTTTAATAAAATTTAAAATGACGCTTTCTTAGGGTGTAAATAATTGAAAAATGGTATTTTAGACATCAGAAAGTTCAAACACCCCCCTGACCCCCCTGAAATTTATTTTTCAATCGATTTTAATAAAATTTAAAATGACGCTTTCTTAGGGTGTAAATAATTGAAAAATGGTATTTTAGACATCAGAAAGTTCAATCACCCCCTGACCCCCCTAAAATTTATTTTTCATTCGATTTTAATAAAATTTAAAATGACGCTTTCTTAGGGTGTAAATAATTGAAAAATGGTATTTTAGACATCAGAAAGTTCAATCACCCCCTGACCCCCCTAAAATTTATTTTTCATTCGATTTTAATAAAATTTAAAATGACGCTTTCTTAGGGTGTAAATAATTGAAAAATGGTATTTTAGACATCAGAAAGTTCAATCACCCCCCTGACCCCCCTAAAATTTATTTTTCATTCGATTTTAATAAAATTTAAAATGACGCTTTCTTAGGGTGTAAATAATTGAAAAATGGTATTTTAGACATCAGAAAGTTCAATCACCCCCCTGACCCCCCTAAAATTTATTTTTCATTCGATTTTAATAAAATTTAAAATGACGCTTTCTTAGGGTGTAAATAATTGAAAAATGGTATTTTAGACCTCAGAAAGTTCAATCACCCCCCTGACCCCCCTAAAATTTATTTTTCATTCGATTTTAATAAAATTTAAAATGACGCTTTCTTAGGGTGTAAATAATTGAAAAATGGTATTTTAGACATCAGAAAGTTCAATCACCCCCCTGACCCCCCTAAAATTTATTTTTCATTCGATTTTAATAAAATTTAAAATGACGCTTTCTTAGGGTGTAAATAATTGAAAAATGGTATTTTAGACATCAGAAAGTTCAAACACCCCCCTGACCCCCCTGAAATTTATTTTTCAATCGATTTTAATAAAATTTAAAATGACGCTTTCTTAGGGTGTAAATAATTGAAAAATGGTATTTTAGACATCAGAAAGTTCAATCACCCCCCTGACCCCCCTGAAATTTATTTTTCATTCGATTTTAATAAAATTTAAAATGACGCTTTCTTAGGGTGTAAATAATTGAAAAATGGTATTTTAGACATCAGAAAGTTCAATCACCCCCCTGACCCCCCTGAAATTTATTTTTCATTCGATTTTAATAAAATTTAAAATGTTGCTTTCTTAGGGTGTAAATAATTGAAAAATGGTATTTTAGACATCAGAAAGTTCAATCACCCCCCTGCCCCCGCCCTGAAATTTATTTTTCATTCGTTTTTAATAAAATTTAAAATTACGCTTCCTTAGGGTGTAAATAATTGAAAAATATATTAATCAAATATTTAAAAAAAAAAAATAAAAACTCTTTTTCATAATTAATTAAAATACATTTATCTGGACAACTCTTAGTCATATCCCGAGACGCCGCCCGCCAGGGCCTAGCGGGGTAGGGTTGCCGAAGGCAACCCTACCGCAGCTAGTTTCATATATAGGCTAAGAGAAAGTAATATTGGATTGTGATATATAATTGACTAGGTGGCAGTGGCTCAACCAGGGAAAGAAGGATTTCAGGGTTAAATTGTTTGAAAACACCTAAAAAAAAAGTTTTCTTTTTTACTTTCTCTTACCTATGTATATATGTAATATATATTTGATGAAGCTCAGGAACCTTCTTTTCAATTTCCAAAAGGATTCGGACCAGTGGGTTCAATTAAAGTCAAAAAGTTTTTTTAAAACAAAACTTTTTGACTTTAATTGAACCTACTGGTCCGAATCCTTTTGGATATGTAATATATATATAGAGAGAAAGTATTGGATTCATGTCAAAAATTCGATGTCGAGATTTTGATGGATCTTCACGTTTTGAGGTCCCCTGAATCCAAAAAAGTGGTTTTCGCGACATGGTCTATCTGTGTGTGGGTGGGTGGGTGTGTGTGTGTGTGTTCAATTTTAAGCATGAAGGAATTGAGCTACGAGGTTGAAATTTTATATTTTAGTTAAACACCCCCCGGGACCGGAAAAATAAGCTTTTAATCAAAATCGGCCAAAGAGTACTAGTACTTTACTGATGTACTTTTTCAGTTTTTTTCGATTTTCTCAAAATTTGCTCCAACGATTTTTTTAAAAATTCAAAAATCAATTATTTTTTAGATGCTCTTTCAAATGTATATTCTCATTTTGCGATTGAAATCTTCTGAAGACCACTTTACTCTTGTATTTCATAGGGAAGATAGGAGAAATGGTTGCCATGGTAACAAAATATAAATATTTTCCCATACTTATAAATTTTACATCTGAATTCATATGTTCCATACTGTCATGTCGGGAACTAAATATATGTCGACACAAAAAATCTGGTGTGACAAGCACAGAACACAACTTTCGATTACCGAAGGTAAGAGAAAGTTGTGTGCTGTGCGCCAGTCACACCAGATTTTTTAAAATTCAAAAATCAATTATTTTTTAGATGCTCTTTAAAATGTATATTCTCATTTTGCAATTGAAATCTTCTGAAGACCACTTTACTCTTGTATTTTTTTTTGTTTCTAGGGGGGGGGGCAGCTGCCCCCTGCCCCTCGCTGGGTACGCCCATGGAGGGAAGCTTTGGAATAAAAGTTGTCGCCTAAATGACGTCACATCTGATCCAGAACAATTCACATCTTATCCACTGTTGGTCGTGTTTATTTTGCTTGTATGGTTGAAGACAGTAATTGTACTCCTCATATGCGCTGTCCTCGTTTACATTTATTTAAATTTTTTGGATATAAATATTCATTGGTCTGCCTGAGATCTTAGTACATAAGACTTTAATGGTACTAAAATTATTTAAATACGATAGGCCTGGGCCTATATGTGAGGGGTCGAGGCACATTTATCACTTTACTCTTGTATTTCATTGAAAGATAGGAGGAATAGTTGTTAGGGTAACAAAATATGTGCGACCAATCAGACCAGAATTTTTTTGAGTAACACTATATACGGGTATTCGCGGAAAAAGAGATATAATTTTGCATTGAAATTTCACAAAATAAATTGTAAATGACTGTTTAAAGTAAAGTAAATATTATAATAATTAAAATAATAGCTCCCTTTGTTTTCTTTGTTTTGAAAGGTGAGAAATGATTTCAATGATAATTCAATAAAAATAACTATCAAACCTATTCCAAAATTAAATTAGGGTTTCCTGCATTTTGTATGCCCTGAATATGTAATATTAGACACAATTATGTATTCTGTTTATAATGGTCTGTCTGTCTGTGTGTCTGTGAACACAAGAACGAAAAGAGCTAGGAGGTTGAGATTTTATATTTAAGTTAGGCACGTGACACGAAGCTTTTGAACAAAATAGACCAAAGAGTACTAATACTTTACTGATGCTCTTTTTCAGTTTTTTTTTTTCGATTTTCTCAAAATTCGCTCCAACGATTTTTTTTTTAAATTCAAAAATCAATTATTTTTTTTTCCTATTCATCACACTCACACACAGGCTGGCTACTAACTACACCAAGCCCGAGGGCTATATGATTAATTATATCAAATGTACTTTATTGAAAATAAAACATTAACAGAACAATTCATAAATATACTGTACATGTTTAAAATTATAGATTTAAGCTTAAATAATATTTTAATACAATACAATAAAAATCAAATTTTTTTTATGTTGAAGCCCGCCATTGTAATAAAGATTTCATACGCTCAGGAAATGCTTGATTTTCGCTTTTCTAGATCTATATATAAATTAATTTTTTGACCTAATTTTTAATTCAAAATTCCAAAATACATTAAATAATGTTGTATCATTTATTGTGAAAGTGTGGCTTAATATATAGGTATTGGGTTTCCAGGTTGCAACATCACAAGCGCTCACTGCTACATGATCAAAATAAATAATGTCTCCTTCCTGAAAAGAAATAAAATAAATAATAAAAACAATATTATTTTTAATCATCTTAAATAACAAAAAATAATTTTTTTTTTAATAAACGAAATGATCCAATTAAATACAGGTTCCTTATTGACTATTTCAGACACAATCTTAAAGTCTTTTGTTAGGTTTTCTATAAGCCAGAGGTGTTCAAACTAGGGCCGCGAACCAAACCTGGCCCGACAGATAATTTTATCCGGCCCGCGGATGTTTTTGATTTTTCAAATCGAAAATTGAAAAAAAAAATCTGGTGTGACTGGCGCACAGCACACAACTTTCTCTTACCTTCGGTAATCGAAAGTTGTGTTCTGTGCTTGTCACACCAGATTTTTTGTGTCGACATATATTTAGTTCCCGACAGTATGGAACATATGAATTCAGATGTAAAATTTACAAGTATGGGAAAATATTTATATTTTGTTACCATGACAACCATTTCTTCTATCTTCCCTATGAAATACAAGAGTAAAGTGGTCTTCAGAAGATTTCAATTGCAAAATGAGAATATACATTTTAAAAGGCTTCTAAAAAATAATTGATTTTTGAATTAAAAAAAAAATCGTTGGAGCAAATTTTGAGAAAATCGAAAAAAACTGAAAAAGTACATCAGTAAAGTACTAGTACTCTTTGGCCGATTTTGATTCAAAGCTTATTTTTCCGGTCCCGGGGGATGTTTAACTTAAATATAAAATTTCAACCTCCTAGCTCAATTCCTTCATGCTTAAAATTGAACACACACAGCACACACACACACACACACACACACACACACACACACACACACACACACACACACACACACACACACACACACACAGACAGACCATGTCGCGAAAACCACTTTTTTGGACTCAGGGGACCTCAAAAGGTGAAGATCCATCAAAATCTCGACATCGAATTTTTGACATGAATCCAATACTTTCTCTCTCTATATATATATATTACATATATACATAGGTAAGAGAAAGTAAAAAATGAAAAAAATTATAAATAATAAAAAAATCTGGTGTGACTGGCGCACAGCACACAACTTTCTCTTACCTTCGGTAATCGAAAGTTGTGTACTGTGCTTGTCACACCAGATTTTTTGTGTCGACATATATTTAGTTCCCGACAGTACGGAACATTTGAATTCAGATGTAAAATTTATAAGTATGGGAAAATATTTATATTTTGTTACCATGGCAACCATTTCTCCTATCTTCCCTATGAAATACAAGAGTAAAGTGGTCTTCAGAAGATTTCAATCGCAAAATGAGAATATACATTTTAAAGAACATCTAAAAAATAATTGATTTTTGAATTTTAAAAAAAATCGTTGGAGCAAATTTTGAGAAAATCGAAAAAAACTGAAAAAGTACATCAGTAAAGTACTAGTACTCTTTGGCCGATTTTGATTAAAAGCTTATTTTTCCGGTCCCGGGAGGTGTTTAACTTAAATATAAAATTTCAACCTCGTAGCTCAATTCCTTCATCCTTAAAATTGAACACCCACCCACCCACCCACCCACAGACAGACCATGTCGCGAAAACCACTTTTTTGGATTCAGGGGACCTCAAAACGTGAAGATCCATCAAAATCTCGACATCGAATTTTTGACATGAATCCAATACTTTCTCTCTATATATATATTACATATATACATAGGTAAGAGAAAGTAAAAAGGCTTTTTAAATTTATTAAAAATAATAAAAGTGAGGGAACATATACATAAAATTTTACTTTTACAATCGTATGTCATCATGGACGAGAACCTTTAACGGACAGCAAAAAAAAAATCTGGTGTGACAAGCACAGAACACAACTTTCGATTACCGAAGGTAAGAGTTGCACCAGATTTTTTATAATTTAGCCATATTTGTTTAGTGTAATTAAATGTAAAAAATAAAAGCCAATCATAAATCATGCGTTTTTTAATTGTCATATTCACTTGGCCCGTTTCAAATAGATTTAAATCCTAATTTGGCCCTTGCTGCAGAAAGTTTGGACACCTCTGCTATAAGTAAATAGCTTTAGCGCCTCTGTCCCCTTAAAATTTAAAATTATTGTCACTCCAGAATGTTTTTTAAATAGTCTAATAATTTACGTGTTAAAAATAATATGAGCCAATTTAACCACAGTATTTAAAAATGTATTCGATTTATTTATTCCTTTCGGTGAATATTCTATTTGTTCAAAATTTAACAGAATCAATCAGCTTAAAAAAAGTAATAAGAGAAAGTAATGAAAACAAAAACTTACTTTTAATGAACATTTTTCCAACATATTTCCATTATTGCTGTAGATAGAAGGAAGTCCTTTTTCTTTGTAATCACAAGCATTTTCATTGAATATACTTAATGAGCTATTGTCAAACATTACAGGCGATGAAAACTTATGTTCTCGATACGTTACACTTTGAGAAAGCTTTAGAATAAAAAACAATTCTTTATATTAAAATAATTGAAACTTAAACATTTATTAATTTAATTAAATATGATATATCCTGTGGACCAAGATAACATGCAATATGTTATTTTTAAAGTGAAACTTTATTTTGTTCGACACAAATTTTTTTTACTTTTTTTTTCCTTTTAATTCATTTTGAATAAATGATTTTTATTAAATTTTTTCAAATTGATTTTTTACACCTTATTTTGATACTCCTAAAAAATTATTTTACTTTATATACTCTACCTTAATATATTCAATGTCTTGAAGTAATTTTATAGAACCATTTAAGGAAGGAAGCCCCATATCCGTAATCTCTTCTATTTCAGAATCAATGTATTCTTCATTTGTGAATCTCACTTTTATATAATTAATACGTACAAATTTGTCCTGAAAAATATTACTTTTAATGTGCTTGATGCAATACTCCATTTTTTTACAACGCTTTTATTAACTTGCTTTCCTGTTTTTCCGACAAATTTGCAAATCGAAATTTCGACCACTTCTACTTAACCTAGAGCTTTGAAATTTTATTCACGTATGTACCTCCCGTGACAATGCAATATTTGATATGTCTCATCTTTGTAGGTGAATTAATTACAAAATGGCGGCCGATCAAAAAAAGTGGGGGTAAAATTTTATAATCAAAATTTCTCCTATTTATAATTAATTTAGAGTTTTGAGCAGTAGCAGAGGTGTTCAATAGACTTTACTCTACAAAATGTGCTATTCAAAATAATTAAAAATTAATTAAATTCAGATTAGCGGCCAATTAATCAATTTCCATTGTTTGGGCCGACAAAGTTGCGGATTGAAATTACGACCAGTTCTAGTTAATCTAGAGCTTTGAAATTTTATACACGTATGTAACTCCCGTGACAATGCAATATTTGATATGTCTCATCTTTGTAGGTGAATTAATTACAAAATGGCGGCCGATCAAAAAAAGTGGGGGGGAAGTTTTATAATCAAAATTTCTCCTATTTATAATTAATTTAGAATTTTGAGCATTGGCAGAGGTGTTAAATAGACTTTACTCTACAAAATGTGCTATTCAAAATAATTAAAAATTAATTAAATTGAGATTAGCGGCCAATTAATCACATTTCCATTGTTCGGTCCGACAAAGTTAGCGATTGAAATTACGACCAGTTCTACTTAACCTAGAGCTTTGAAATTTTATCCACATATGTAACTCCCGTGACAATGCAATATTTGATATGTCTCATCTTTGTAGGTGAATTAATTACAAAATGGCGGCCGATCAAAAAAAGTGGGGGGAAGTTTTATAATCAAAATTTCTCCTATTTATAATTAATTTAGAATTTTGAAGATTGGCAGAGGTGTTAAATAGACTTTACTCTACAAAATGTGCTATTCAAAATAATTAAATTGAGATTAGCGGCCAATTAATCACATTTCCATTGTTCGGTCCGACAAAGTTAGCGATTGAAATTACGACCAGTTCTACTTAACTTAGAGCTTTGAAATTTTATACACGTATGTAACTCCCGTGACAATGCAATATTCGATGTGTCTCATCTCTGTAGGTCAATTAATTTTCAAATGGCGGCCGATCAAATAAAGTGGGGGTAAAATTTTATAATCAAAGTTTCTCCTATTTATAATTAATTTAGAGTTTTGAGCAGTAGCAGAGGTGTTCAATCGACTTTACTCTACAAAATGTGCTATTCAAAATAATTAAAAATTAATTAAATTCAGATTAGCGGCCAATTAATCAATTTCCATTGTTTGGGCCGACAAAGTTGCGGATTGAAATTACGACCAGTTCTAGTTAATCTAGAGCTTTGAAATTTTATTCACTTACGTAACTCCCGTGACAATGCAATATTTGATATGTCTCATCTTTGTAGGTGAATTAATTACAAAATGGCGGCCGATCAAAAAAAAGTGGGGGGAAGTTTTATAATCAAAATTTCTCCTATTTATAATTAATTTAGAATTTTGAGCATTGGCAGAGGTGTTAAATAGACTTTATTCTAAAAAATGTGCTATTCAAAATAATTAAAAATTAATTAAATTGAGATTAGCGGCCAATTAATCACATTTCCATTGTTCGGTCCGACAAAGTTAGCGATTGAAATTACGACCAGTTCTACTTAACTTAGAGCTTTGAAATTTTATACACGTATGTAACTCCCGTGACAATGCAATATTTGATGTGTCTCATCTCTGTAGGTGAATTAATTTTCAAATGGTGGCCGATCAAAAAAAGTGAGGGGGAAGTATTATAATCAAAATTTCTCCTATTTATAATTAGTTTAGAGTTTTGAGCATTAGCAGAGGTGTTCAATAGACTTTACTCTACAAAATGTGCTATTCAAAATAATTAAAAATTAATTAAATTGAGATTAGCGGCCAATTAATCACATTTCCATTGTTCGGTCCGACAAAGTTAGCGATTGAAATTACGACTAGTTCTACTTAACCTAGAGCTTTGAAATTTTATACACGTATGTAACTCCCGTGACAATGCAATATTTGATGTGTCTCATCTTTGTAGGTCAATTAATTTCGGTCTATCAAAAAAAAAGAAGGGGTGAAATTTATAATCAAAAATTTCTCTTCTTTTAAAATACAAATTGTCTTATTGTATCGTGTATATGTATATAACTCATACGTATTAATATTTTATTACAAAAACTAAAAAGAGTTAAATAAAATAATATAAAAAAAAATTTAAAAACAACGCTTTTATAAATGTACTAAAAAGAGAAAAATAATTATGTATAATTTCTTTAAAATTATATTAAAAATTAATATATGTTACTAAAACTAAAAGCGTTGGGCGCGCAAATTAACAATCTCTTGCAATTTGCATTGCAGAGGATCAACTAACCTTAATTCACCGATACATGAATCAAAAAAATAAATAAAATAAAATAATCTAAAGGGGTTGGAGAGAAAATAAAATAATCTAACTAGAACATTTGAGTCACTTCAAACTGTTTTGCCTAACTACCCGCCAAGTCTATGGTATGAAAATGTATTCATTTAACATATAATAGGCCTATTTATACAATTAAAATTTGCAAATCCCGCGCCCAACGCTTTTAGTTTTAGTAACATATATTAATTTTTAATATAATTTTAAAGAAATTATACATAATTATTTTTCTCTTTTTAGTACATTTATAAAAGCGTTGTTTTTAAATTTTTTTTTTATATTATTTTATTTTTTGTGTGAATGAATCGTGAAATGAGACAACAGAGTATGTAGAAAAATACGTTTATTTAATCTTTTGGCGATCGATTTCGTCCAAAGGACATCTTCCGGCCAACTGGAACATTCTTAGCCTCTACTTCCTTACAATTTAAGCATCACCACACAAGTTCTACAAACACTAGCCAATCTTTTATTAAATAATAAAACAAAAAATAACATCTTACATAACAGTGGTATCTACCAAATATTCTGCAACCAAACTTCAGTTATATTGGCTTAACTACACGCAACATAAGCATAAAATTCAAAGAACATTTAAGAAATAATCCTCCGTCAGCTTTGGGCTGACATCTAAACACACATAAAAACAACACAGCATTGGACAAAATCAAACTATTACATGATGACTCCAACTTTTTATAAACTCCTTATGCTAGAAAAATACGAAATAATTAAACAAAAACTAGAAAGCAACAACCTTTTAAACGAATATATAATACTAAGTTTCCAGATAATCATATTTTTAAATCGATTGCGCCATTTCCAAAAAAACGTACCTAACTTCAATCACTTACATGATTACTAAATTGGCGCTAATAAAGAATATATTAGTGTCTCGTTTTCTATGTTAAATGACTTTTTCGTCCTTTCTTTTACCTTTCTCTTTATTAACGTAAAAATGAGCGCGGAAATTCTTAAAAAATGTTAGTATATTTACTTTAGAATATTGAAACTCACTTGATGTTAAGGCGCGTTCTCACGAGTCAACTTTTGTTAATCAATTTTAGTTGGCCAACGAAAGTTGAAAGCGATTCGCATGTTTCAACTGAAATAGATCAAACATTTCAGTATTTGCAATGGCTTTGAGGGTAGTGGTGCGCGAAGTGGTGCATACGAACCGGACGGACTGGGCGATTTAAAGTTCAACGGTTTCAATTTGTAATGAAACTCGGACTTAGTGTGGCTAGCGTTCTGGCCTTGTATACCAAGGGTCGCGGGTTCGGATCCCAGGAAGTCCAATGATTTGATTTAAGCCATTTGGTTACCAAATGGCTTAAATAAGAATGCCTGGACCCCCAATAGATATATTCATAAATAACGGTTATCGTATAAAGTCTTATATGGCCTAAGTTGCCGAAAAGACTGTGTACATGTGTGTGTGAGTGTGAGTGCGAATGGAAAAGTGTGAGTGTTTAAAAAAAACTCGAACGTGACTCATACTTGACTGGGTCAAACTTTTCTTGATCCACTAAAAAGTTGATCAACTTTATGAAACAAAGGTTCTCACTAGGTTTTTCATTCGATTTTAGTTGACTAACTAAAATTGATCAACAAAAGTTGACTCGTGAGAACGCGCCTTTAGTAAAAAAAAGACAAAGAATATAAAAAAGATAATTTTAATCATAATTTTAAAAGTTTCTTTCATCTACTTGTTGAACATTTTTTTTAATCTAAAACAGAACCGACCTTAATTAACCGAATGTCTCGAGCCGCCTCCGGATCCCTCAATGCTGAAATTGTATTGTAATTATGAAAAAATGCCTTATAAAGGCTATTCAATAGCGAAGAGATTTAGGTTGATTAACAAATTAGCTTCAATGCTGTTAATGGCAGATAAATAAACAAACATTTTTTAGAATTTTTCAACTATATTTGATTTAATATTCTAGTAATCACAACCAAAATAGCTCAATTGCTGGTTATATTCATATTTCTTCTATATTTTCCTTATTTTTAGAGATATTTGGTCCAAATTGGCTTTATGCGCTCTTATTTAGGCTAATAAAATAAGTTTTAATGCTTATAGTGGTAAGCTATCGACTGAGATCATCTTAAAATATAGCAGTATGATATTATTCCTTAGTTAAAATAAAGATACAAGTACTCACATATTTCTTTAGGCATTCTAATATTTCATCTGATGTTATTGCTAAATAAAAACAAGATAATTATTTTTTGTTAATAAGGAAGAATTAAAAAACGTACCTTCAAGAACATTAACATTAAAACATTAACACGTACCTTCAAGAGAACACCAAAGTGCCAAAAAAATAATCGCATAACGAAACATTTTCTCTTTATTTTTCAAAGTAATTTTTTTCTAAACATGTATTTATATATATAAATGGACTCAGTAAGTAGAAGGACTTTTAAAAAATTTATCAATATTTGTTTATCTTATATGGGTATTTTTTTTTATCGCAAGCAAGATTAGAAACTCTAAATTAGGCTATTAGTGAAAGAAAATGAAAAATATTGGATTGGGATAGCTTATATAAGTGATTTTCAAACTTATGTTACCACGCCTCCCTTAAAAATATTTAATCGAATGACCCCCCCTCCCATTTTATAAAATAATAGAAATACAAAAATTTTTATTTCTAAAAAATTTATTAATACAAAGGCAAAAAAATCATTGTGTGGTTTTATGAAACCACGATGCAAGTGAAACTTTTTTCGAATCGTAGGCGTTTAACTGAAAATTTTCAGAAAATTATTAAATTAAGGTTATTAAAATCGCGTTTTTAATCTTAACTTAATAATTGGAAAATGGGAAATCAATAGAGGCGTATTAAAAACTGTGAACAATATTTATTTAGTAACTAGCCGCACCGCCTTCGGCGGGCGGCACGTCTAGCCAGGAGGGTTTCGCCCCCCTGGATTATATCTATACAGTATATATAGATTGAAGATTTGAATATTTTAAATTATTTTAAAAATTATATTTTATCAATTTAAAAATTGAATTATTAAATCTCACAATTATTTTTTTATAATTCGTTATAAGTTATACTGTATATTAAATTTCAACTTTCTTATTTTTGTCGTCACGGATTGTGACAACATGACTTGTAGCGTCACGCCTCTTGACTTGACATGCTGATAGAAGAGCCAAAAATTTTGAGAGGATATAATAAAAGTTTCACTTTAAAAAGAAATATATCGCCCTCGGGGCATGGCGTAGAGGTTAGCGTGCTAACCTCATATACCAAACGTCGCGGGTTCGGACCCCAGGCAGTCCGATGATTTTATTTAAGCCAATTGGATACCAAATGGCTTAAATAAGAATGCCTGGACCCCATATATGTATATTTATTAATAACGGATATCGTAAAAAGTCTTATATGGCCTGAGTTGCCGAAAAGACTGTGTGAATGTGAGTGTGAATGAGAAAAAAATGTGAATGTTTTTTTAAAAATAAAAAAAAAAAAAAGAAATATATCGAGCTAGAAATCTAAATGTTTTTATCATTCAAAAACCTGTAAAACCTTACATACGACTTCGTACATTAAAAATGATTCACTTAAAACGTACACCACTCTATACTTCAAACTTGATAAAAATATTTTTATTTTTTTTTATTCTTATTTTTTATTTTATTTATAAAACTTAAGCACCCAATTGGAAAATTCCTTCCTGTGGATTAAATTGTTTGAAAGCTCCTCAAAAAACAGTTTTGTATTTTTCTTAAAATATTTTACTTTCATTTAATAACACGATTTCTATAATATTAAGCTAAGCTTATAGTGGAGAAAAATTGAAAATTTCAAAATTTTTGAAAAACTTTTTAGGTAAAGTACTACTACCAGGTGACATATTTACTCCAAAAGTTGATAGAAATCTACATTTTTAGGGTAATGAGTATATACCAAATTTCATCGATCTGGCTGCTTTGGTTTTTAAGCAATCGTGTTCACACATACACACACACTCCCCCCCCACACACACAGACACACAGACATAATGGCCAAAATGTTTTTTTGGACTCCGGAAGGTCTAACACGTGAAGAAACATCAAAATTTCGAAGTCGAATTTTTTGACGATTACAATACTTTCTCTTTATATTCTATACGAGAAATTGTAATAATATTACAAGTTTTTTTGCCTTGTGTATCGATTAAATTTTTAATTTATATTAAATTGACATCTAAGAAAACAGCAAACATCAAACTCTCGTGCAGTGAATGAACATTATGTATCAAAAATCTGGTCTGACTGTAGCACACAACTTTATTTTACCTTTGGAAAATACATTAAAAAAAAATACTCATTTTCACGGTATATTCGAACTTGAAATTGTGGTCACCCAAGTAAAAATAATTAAAAATGATCTAGAGATCCACACGCCCGCACCTATTTATTTGTTAATCGCTTTTGGAGAATGAAGAACTACTTTAAACGAGTTCTGGAGTTATTAATCTCTACTTTTAAACAACAAATATACAAAGATCAAATTTATTTAATTATTTACTAGACCTTCTATGACTAAATAAATGTGCCAAGCCAAGCAATGGCGTAAATTCTCACTGTCATGTATGTTAAC
Source organism: Euborellia annulipes (assembly GCA_023213315.1). Taxonomy (NCBI): domain Eukaryota; kingdom Metazoa; phylum Arthropoda; class Insecta; order Dermaptera; family Anisolabididae; genus Euborellia; species Euborellia annulipes. The sequence goes on from JAKCPI010006239.1 coordinate 50,298, forward strand.
ACACATACATATAGCAGAGAGAGAGAGAGAGAGAGAGGGTTAGGGTGGATAGAACAATGTTTCCTAGAGGTTGACATGAGAATACACTCTTGAGAAGATGATAGGTATAATAATTACACTCTCCCCAGTCAGGTATAATAATATTTGTTTGCCAGTAGATGTCTCTCATAGTAGTTAGAGGCCATTAGTGATGGATATATGTATACAGTGAGGTCATGTATATTTCGTTGAAGAAATGATTTTAATTAAACATTATTATTATTTATGGCAAAAATTACTTGGAGAATTTTTTTTTTTAACAAAAATATAATTAAATTTCATTTTTATTAGGTAAAAAAGGATTGTCATTATAAATATTGAATTAAACAAACTTTCTCTTTAAAATTATTTGTAATTTAATTACACATCTCCGTTAGATTAGAAGTAAATTTTTGTTTTATGTTCACATTGAATTTCTTAGTATTTATATTCAAACTCCTGTTCCGCTCATAGTTATACAGTATGTAGCCGGAAACAAACCTTTACTAGTTCTTTATTTATTGTATTTTTTATTTAAATATATGATTAATTTTTTTTTCCTATTCACACTTACACACAGGCTACTAACTACTCCAAGCCCGAGGTCTATATGATTAATTATATCAATTCAAAAGTACTTTATAGAAAATAAAACATTAACGGAACAATTCATAAATATACTGTACATGTTTAAAAATATATATTTAAAGAGAAATACCTTAGGCCCCTAATCATTTTTGTTGTCAAAAGGGAAAAAAATATACTAGGAACAGAATTTTTAATTTCAATATTGCACTGATTATAAATATATTATAGTATTTAATTGATTAACGCCTCAAGCATATGGTAATTTGTAAATTTTTAAATGAATAAGACGAATTATAGTAATGGTTAATTCCAGGAGGAGTGGCTGAATATATATTGAGTAGTGAGGGTATCCAGGCAACCCCTTTATTGTTTTTCTGGCTGCCTGGATACCCTCACTACTCAAGACGAATTATATTATTTATATAGTGAGTTATATTATGAAATCATTAGGAGCCAAAGGCGGATCCAGAGGTGTTTCTCGGGGGAGGGGGAGCAATCTGGTGTGGGCGTATATAGAAATTTTTTTCGGGGGGGGGGGCCTGTTCTCAAAAGTTTTTCTACGAAAAATTTTGTTTTTCGCGGAACCAAAAAATTTTTCATGTGCCGTTCGCGGAACCAAAAAATTTCTCGTGTGCCGTTCGCGGAACCAAATTTTTCCCAGTCGGAAAAATATTTTACTTTTTTTTTTTAGAGACCAACAATTTTTTCCGCCCGCGGAACCAAAAATTTTTCATGTGCCGTTCGCGGTACCAAAAAATTTCTCGTGTGCCGTTCGTGGAACCAAAAAATTTTTCGTGTGCCGTTCGCGGAACCAAAAATTTTTCCCAGTCGGAAAAATATTTTACCTTTTTTTTAGAGACCAGAAATTTTTTTCGCCCGCGAAAGCAAAAATTTTTTTATGTTCCGTTCGCGGAACCAAATTTTTTCACATATTCCGTTTGCGGAACCAAAAATTTTTCATGCTATGTTCGCGGTTTCTAAAATTTTTCCCGTTTTTTCAAATCTCGGGGGGGATTGGTAATTACCCCCTTTACCCCCCTGCCTGTTTTGTTTCTCTTGATCCGTGTTCTATCTCAGATCTCTATATGAAAAAAAAATAAATAAAAAAATTAATTATATAATAATTTTTATTATTTTTCATTTGAGGGATTTAATCAATTTTAGCAGACTTTAATTTTTTAAAAAGCACTACAAAAATCAATTCTTTTCAATGGGAAAATTCTAGACATGGGTGATACTGTATCAATCTGATATTTTGTATCAGGTAGGAAAAAGTAACAGGTACACATAATGGGTACGAGCAAAAAATATCAGGTATTTAAATACCAAAGTAAAAATCAGATAACTTATTTATTAAAAAAAAATATATATATTTTTTTTCATTTCTGCTCTCTTTCTTAAAGTGAAGAAAAGAGAAATAATGTATAAGTAATAATTAGATTTGTATTTAATTATTATAGGGCCTAGTGAGAAAAGTAGAGTAAAAAATGTAAAAATGATTCGGAATGACGTTCGAAAAGCGCGCCAGAGCTAGCGAAATTGCCCTGTCAGGAGAGAAGAGACGGGGCGGGGCGTCGCGAGTTGAGGGTTGCAAGAGAGAAGGAAAGAGAGAGCAGGCGCAAAGAAAACTGTATCGGGTAAGGAACGAAGCTCTAAAGTGAAAAGCAAGTATTTGATCAATGCGCATGCGCGAGATATCAGGTACGAGTGAGAAAGGAATACGCGTCCTGTTCAGGTCCAGTCGAGTATGCCCGAGTTGTTGATACTCAAATAGCAGATACAAAAAGTATATGTTATTTGCTCGGTATTCCTTTCTCACTCGAACCTGATATCTCGCTCGCGCTTGCGCATTGATCAAATACTTGCTTTTCACTTTAGAGCTTCGTTCCTTACCCGATACAATTTTCGTTGCGCCTGCTCTCTCTTTCCTTCTCTCTTGCAACCCTCAACTCGCGACGCCCCGCCCCGTCTCTTCTCTCCTGACAGGGCAATTTCGCTAGCTCTGGCGCGCTTTTCGAACGTCATTCCGAATCATTTTTACATTTTTTACTCTACTTTTCTCACTAGGCCCTATAATAATTAAATACAAATCTAATTATTACTTATACATTATTTCTCTTTTCTTCACTTTAAGAAAGAGAGCAGAAATGAAAAAAAATATATATATTTTTTTTTAATAAATAAGTTATCTGATTTTTACTTTGAAACTATTTTTTTTTTTTATATAAAAACATTAATTAAAAAAATAAAAATATATGTAACTGTGAATTGAAATACATAATGAATAGAATTAAATTAAATTTCGTTCGCCGGCACAGAAATTTGTTAATTATTTTTCTAATGCAGTATATAAATTGACATTTTAAATTTGGAGACATGTCAGTTCACTGTTTGGAAAACTCTTTAGTAATGAATAATTATGAGTTTGTTCTCAACACAAGAATAAATAGGGTAGAAAACATTTGAAAAAATGTTAGACACGTTGTTATTGACTTGAATTAATGTAAAGTTAGCGTTGCTGGGTGAAATTTGTTTCGGGTACAAAAGTATCAGGTAAAAATATCGGGTCAGAACAAGTACCTGTAACAGCTGGTACCTGGTACAGCAAAATCGAGTAATGACCCATGTCTAGAAAATTCTTAATTTTCTCGAATTTTTTGACTTTGCTTAAAAAAAATTATTTTATTTTATTTTATTTTTTTTAACTAGAGAAAATTATTATATTTTTACTTTCTCTTACCCTATATATGAAATATATATAGAGAGAAAGTATTGATTGTATTATAGAGCTTAAATATCTAGTCATGGCTTGGGTCCAATGGGGGGGGGGGGTTTGAACCCCCAAATCCCCCCCCCCCCCGTGGCTACGCCTATGGCCCTGCGACTCGTATAACAGAATCAATCAGCTAAAAAAAAAAGTTATAAGAGAAAGTAATAAAAATAAAAACTTACTTTTAGTGAACATTTTTCCAACATATTTCCATTATTGCTGTAGATAGAAGCAAGTCCTTTACACGATTTTAATAACATTAAGCTATAGTGAAATTAACCTATCTAAATTCGAAAATGGACATAAAAGATTTTTTTTAATTTTTATTTAGGGTCTTTTTCGGCATCTATAGCCATTTAGACCCCGTACCTATTCATAAAAAAGTTGTAACACGTTACGATAAAGTTTTTTTTTTTTTTTTTTGATGACAACAATTGCCTGTAGCTTTTTATCAAAATAGACCTATCAAATGTGGTACTTTATTTAAAACCTTACTAGAATTTATCTAATTTCAAAAGACTTCCCTATGAGCTAGAGCTGTAAAATTTGATATTAAGGGTCATTTTTGATGACAATAAATTTTTATTGGACCAAAATAGATCAAACTAATTGGCCAAAGAGTACTAGTACTTTACTATTATACTTTTTCAGTTTTTTTCGATTAGGCCTATCTCAAAAATCGCTCCAACGACTTTGATTAAAATTCAAAAATCAATTATTTTTTAAATGCTCTTTAAAATGTATATTCTCATTTTGGCATTGAAATCTTCTGAAGTCTCTTGTACTTCATAGCAAAGATATAAGAAATCGTTGCCATGGTAACAAAATATAAATATTTTCCCACACTTATAAATTTTACATCTTGAATTCTATCTATTACATGTATATCGACGGAAACTAAATATATATCGACACGAAAAATCTTATCTTCGGTAATCGAAAGTTGTGTTCTGTGCTTGTCCCACCAGATTTTTTCTGTTTTTTTTTCGCAATTTTTTCACTGATTTTCTACGTATTCCAGCTAACAAACCCCCCTCATCGTTACTTAAACATGCTAAAAAAACATGTTAAAAGTGCTAGTTATTCGAGGTTCTACTGTATTTATTTTTATTCTAATTTCTTGTTTTATACCTCTGCAAACTTGTTTATTATTTATTAATATGAAACTTGAGTTCTTTCTCTCACGTCTCTTGTCAGCAATTAAGTCAGCAACATTATTACGTACATTTTCTAATGATTCATTTATGACTAGACAGTGATTTATTAATCATTCTAAATCACTGTCGCCTCTCGACTCTGTTTATAAGGTGCTTGTAAAGTATATTAAAACTTAGACTTAATAAATAACTAGATATATAATTACAATTAAACAAAGAAGAATTTTGATTTTATAAATTCTGGTATTTCGTTAAAAGATTTTTGTTTTTTTTTTTTTTTTTCTTTATTTTTCTGGCCGTTAGCCTCCGCCATTCAGCCATCCAAAGTTTTACAAAATATACATTATAAAATATATACATATACATATTACATTATATAAAAAGACATTATACAAATAATATACAGTTTATAAAAACACTTCTATCAAAATTACTAATATAAAAACAAGGTACTTATAAAGGATATAATATATGTATAAAAGATAAACCCATATTAATAAAATTAATAAAAAATATAAACATATAAATCAAAGTAGTTATTAAAAAACGTCATATGAATTATATTATCTCAAAGAATATTGTTCTCAAAAAATATTATATCCAAACTTAAACAAATCAAAATAGCTATTGTTGAGTTATATTGTTATGTTTGCTGCGGTTAGGAAATTATTGAGGATTTCTAGGTCTTCAGGCTGTGGTGTTTTTATGAATTGGAAAAACGAGGTGGGATCTCTGAACTGTGGTTTTAGACTTATTCCGAATTGTCGCCGGCTATTTTCATTTACTGGGCATTCTGCTATTAAGTGGTATGGTGAGGCCGGTGTATTTGAACATTGACAGGCAGGTGATGGCAAAATATTGAATCTTGATAGGTGGGATGGAGTCCGTGTGTGGTTGATTCTTATCCGATTTATTGCGGTGATTATTGATCTGGTGAGGCTTTGGTGGCAGATAAACCATGGGGGTCCTAGGTTTGGTTTTATTTTTGCTAATGCGGATCCAGTTATTCGGGATGATTCTTTCCATGTTTGGTACCACTCCATTTTTAGGTTCCTCTTTATTTGTGCGAATATGTCTTGCCATGATGTGGGTGAGTTTACGGGAGTACCATGTTGTGCCGCTCTTTTTGCCAAATAGTCTGCAATTCTATTTCCTTGTGAAGTGCTATGGCCTTTAGTCCATCTCAGTGCAATTTTGATATTTCTTTTAGCAGCTTTGATCAATAGTTGATTTATATAGCCCACTTTTATGTTTGTTGATTTTTTTATTCTAAAATTGCGGATGGATTTGAGTACGCTTTGAGAGTCTGATATTATTAAGCAGGAGTTGTACGGTTGGGCTAGACAGTACAATAGAGCTTCTCGTACCGCTATTAGTTCTGCCGTGAAACTGGAGTATGAAGGTGGCAGCTTGAAAAGGCCAAAATTATCATTTTTACTGTCGAAGAACGCACACCCTATGTTAGTCTGTGTTTTTGAGCCATCTGTATAAATTACGCAATCAAAGTTAAATTCATTTGGTTTCTCAGTCGTTATGTCGAATTGAAGACCTAATAATGTGGGAGATAGTTGGAAGATAGGCGGAAGTGATGTTTTATCTATTTTTACTTTCTCTTACCTCTATATATATGTTAATATATAGAGAGAGAAAGTATTGGTTTCATGTCAAAAATTCGATGTCGAGATTTTGATGGATCTTCACGTTTTGAGGTCCCCTGAATCCAAAAAAGTGGTTTTCGCGACATGGTCTGTCTGTCTGTGTGTCTGTCTGTCTGTCTGGGTGTGTGTGTGTGTGTGTGTGTGTGTGTGTGTGTGTGTGTGTGTGTGTGTGTGTGTGTTCAATTTTAAGCATGAAGGAATTGAGCTATGAGGCTGAAATTTTATATTTAAGTTAAACACCCCCCGGGACCGACAAAATAAGCTTTTAATCAAAATTGGCGAAAAAGTACTAGTACTTTACTGATGTACTTTTTCAGTTTTTTTCGATTTTCTCAAAATTCGCTCTAACGATTTTGATTAAAATTCAAAAATCAATTATTTTTTAGATGCTCTTTCAAATGTATATTCTCGTTTTGCCCTCAAAATTGTTTGAAGCACACTTTACTCTTGTGCTTCATAGGAAAGATAGGAGAAATGGTTGCCATGGTAACAAAATATAAATATTTTCCCATACTTTTTTTTAATATTCACACTTTTTTCTCATTCACACTCACACTCACATTCACACAGTCTTTTCGGCAACTTAGGCCATTTAAGACTTTGACGATAACCGTTGTAATATATATTATCTATTGTGGGTTGAGGCATTTCTATTTAAGCCATCTGGTATCCAAATGGCTTAAATAAAATCATCGGACTGCCTGGGTCCGAACCCGCGACGTTTGGTATAGGAGGTAGGCACGCTACCTACTACGCCACACCCGGGGGCTTCCCATACTTATAAATTTTACACCTGAATTCAAATATTCCCTACTGCCGGGAACTAAATACATGTCGACACAAAAAATCTGGTGTGACAAGCACAGTGCACAACTTTCGATTACCGAAGGTAAGAGAAAGTTGTGTGCTGTGCGCCAGTCACACCAGATTTTTATTTCTAGATTTTTAAAGTTTATCAACGCCCTAAGGAGTGGAGGCATTTGTTTATGCGGGCAGATTCGGGTGTACTGGTGGTTTAGTGATGTAAGTGCTTCGATTACCGGATGGTAAATTCTTGAACACCGTTTTAGTAAAAATTTTGCAGCAAGTTGTTGTGTTCTGATTTGCAACGGCATTTCATTACATTCAACTAACATTGCATTACATGGCGATGACCGCATGTATCCCATAGCCACCCTCACTGCTTGGAATTGAACTTTATCCATAGCTTGTTGTACTGATTTTGACGCAGACCTAACCAGAAAACAACCGTAATCTAGGCATGCCCGTATTGTGGCCCTATAGAAGTTGAGAAGTACTAATGGATCGGCCCCCCAGGTTAACTTTGCTATTGCTTTCATAATATTTAAATACTTATGGCATTTTACTTTTAATGTATTTATATGTTCTTTCCAGATGAGTTTTGAATCTATTACCAGGCCTAAATATTTTATTTTGTTGACTAAGGGAAATTCCATATCGCCAAGCCTAATGCTATTCCACCCTGGAATTCTCCGAGTAGCAAAGATACAGGCTGAACACTTAGAAATGGATAAAGTGAAGCTGTTTTTTTCTAAATATTCTTGAAGAGCGAATATTGAGATGTCCAGATCTACAATGGACTCTTCTAAGTTAGAAGAGGAAGAGTATATTATCACATCGTCGGCGTATTGCAGTACCTTAGAGTTATGACCAATAGAAGATGCCAAATCGTATGTATAACAAATGAATAACAGTGGGCTCAAAGAGGATCCTTGAGGGATCCCTTTATAGAGCCGTCTAGAGAGGATTGATTTTAGTGGATTTGTTTTTATATATATCTGCCGCCCAAACAGGAGATCGAATATAAGTTTACTAGCCCGTGGACCGATACCTAACCTGACCATTTTGCTGTACAAGTTATGCAGATCTACATTGTCGTATGCGCCGTCAATATCGATCATCGCAGCAGTTGTATATCTTTTTGTAAGTATGTTTTCCTGAATATTATTTACTAATAAGCTTAAATTATCCATTGTTGATGCGAACGATCTGAATCCAAATGACAATAAGGGGAGTTGGTATGTGGATTCTAAATAATATTCAAGTCTTATTTTTATTAGTTTTTCAAATATTTTTAGTAGACAAGATGATAGTGCAATTGGTCGATAAGAGTTTGCCTTTTGTTTGTCTTTACCTGGTTTTAGGATTGGGATCACCAGTTGGATTTTCCATGAGCTAGGTATGAATTCTGTATTTCTAATATTATTATAAATTTCTAATAGAAATTCTAAACCTATCGTTGGTAAGAATTTTAACAAAGGATAGGGGATATTGTCGATACCGGGTGCGGAGTTATTTGACTGGTATATTGCTTTTTGTATTTCTTGTATTGAGAACGGGGTGTTTAGGATATCATTTGTCTCCTCTATTAAGTTTGCATCTGGATTCTCTTTCGGAGCCGAGGCTGGAGCTAATTTATCCAAGAAATCCTCCAGGATTTCTTGAGGTGGGGGTTTAATAGTATTATAGCTTCCCTTTACCTTTTTAATTTTGTTCCAAATATCTGTGGGGGTGCAGTTTCTATTTATACTATTAGTGAATTCAATCCATGATTTCCTTTTGGCTTGTTTAATAATGCGTTTTGTTAGAGCTTGCTGTTTTTTAAGTTCTAAAAAGTTGGCTAAACTTGGGTTATTTTTATATATTCTATGGGTCGCTTTCCTATTTTCAATTGCCTCCCTGCAATCGTGTGTCCACCAGGGCATAGGAGGATGGTTACCTTTAGCTCTTTTTGTCACTGGGATAGCTATATTAGCCGCTGTAATGATACTTGATATGAGGAAATCGTATTTTTGTTCTATTGAGTAAAATATTGGAGAATTTAACAAATGTTGGGCGATAATAAATTGATATCTGGGCCAGTTAGCTTCTTTTATTTTGTAACGCGGACTAAAGCTATCCGAATTTATTTTATTATTCCCTGGGCTTTCTATACTAATAGTGATGGGGAAATGATCAGACCCTAATGTATCCTCTAGGACTTGCCACGTGAGATATGGGGTTACATTAGCAGAGCTGAAGGATAGGTCTACTATTGATGGGGTTTGTGAGTTGTAAGTTAATCTTGTTGGGGAGCCATCATTAAGAACTATTAAGTTATAGTCCTCTGCAATGTACGTGAGGGTTTCCCCTTGCTTATCTTGTGAGTGGCTTCCCCATTCAGGCGAATGCGCGTTGAAATCTCCTAGAAGAAGGTAATCGGGTGGGTATGATTCTAAGATTGATTCCCATTCTAACAAGGATGTTTGATGTCCTGGGCTGCAATAGCATGATAGTATCGTTAAATTAGGAATACTTGGAATTGTAATTTGGACTGCCGTGATTTGTATATTTTGGGTACTAAAATTTTGAAGGTTATTATACGGCATGTTATTTTTTATTAATATTAGGGTTCCCCCTTTCCCATCCTGTCTATCTGTCCTCACCACGGAGTATCCTCTCATTCTAAAATCGTAACCTGGTTTGAGCCACGTTTCGGCTATAACTGCTATAGATATGTCCAGTTCCCTTAATACTACTTCTAAACTTCCTTTATTACTATTGATTGATCTTGCGTTCCACTGAAGTATTTTCAATTTATCCATTATTTTAGTTTAGGTTGGTTTTACTCTTGTTTAACCTATCTGGGGAACTAGTTACAAAAAAAAAACAAAAAAAAAAAAAAAAAAAAAAAAAAAAACCGCCATAATGCTGGCTAAAACCTAGAGGGATTACAAAGAATCCGTTTCAGATATGGTAGACATATTGTCTTCGTTTTCTGACTGAGTGAAAAATGTTATAATAGTTTCATTTATTGCTTTATAAACCAATGGTTGGATCATAGGTAGAAGATGCTCGTTAGATGGAGATGGCTGTTCTGCCGCAACTATCTTATTTATATTGCCCATTATAGCTTCTATTAAATTTACAATTACATTATTTTTATAAATTTGGCTATTAATGATAGGGCTTGCCGGAATGTTGATATTATTTGAGATATGTTGTTGCATCTGGTCCCTACCATCCTTTTTGGGGGTCTCTCTACGCCCTACACTAGTTTTATATTCTCTAGGTCTCTGGTTTTCTTTGTGAGGCAACCTCTCTGGGGTCCTATCGCTATATACCTCATTTTGAGGGGAGCTTTGGTAGTTTAACTGGGGGTATTGTGAAAGAGGTGGGGGTGGGGGTGATTGCATAACATTAACTACTTTCGCTTTGGCGGCATAGGATCCCGGATTTTCTCTCCTATGATACTCCGCGGCTTCTGGGAAGGTCATATTTTGGTTTGTCATTATTACTTTTATTGCCACCTGGCGATTATATTCTAAACATTTTTGCCTATCAGTTGCCCTATGAGGCGTATGACAAAAAATACACTTTACCTCTTCCCTACATTCGGCAGACCTATGTGTGGATCCACATCGTTCGCATCTTACATTATTTTTGCAGACACGGCTGGTATGTCCGTATCGTAAGCAATTGTAACATTGAATTACTCTCTGTACATATGGTTCTACTCTACATCTAACTCCTAACAATTTAACGTCAATTGGTAGGGCTGTCCCTCGAAAGGAAATAATTACCACGGGAGTGGGAATTTTTATCTTTTCTTTACTTTCTAATTCTTTAATTTTGTAAATTCTCTTTACTTGTACCACCGTTACTTCTGAGAGGGCATAATTGATTATTTCGGTTTCGGTTAACGACGTGTCTACGTCCCTAATGACACCTTGTCTATATAAATAAAATGACGGGATATAGCAAGCTATATTATGTGTCGACCAATATTGTTCTTCAATTAATCTATTAACCTCACTGAAATTGTCATTTATTAAAATTTTTACTCTATTTTTTCCTATACTTTTAATACTTGGAATATTTTTATATATACTAAAGCTATTACTTCTAATGAGTTTGCCTACCTTCATAGGATGTAACCTGGAATTATCTTTTGTTTCAGCATACACGAATAGTGGGCCTTTATCAATTGAAGAGTATCGATTTTCGGCACATTTTATGAAAAAAGCATTATACTCCATTGGAGTTGAAGAAACATTTTTGCTAAGCTTATTAAGCTGCGAATCCGTTGAATTAAGAGGTTGCTGACTTAAATTATTATCTAACGAGTTCAAATATGTGTTGTCTTGTTGTGAAGTGTTTGAATAAATGATTTGTTTGCATGTATTTACTTCCATATCGCCTTCTTTATTTTTCCTTTTTTTGAAATATTTTCTTTGCTTTGAGATGTGTTGGGTAATTGTTCCATAGGTACCTGGTAAATTGTGTCCATAGATGACTTAATTGCTTCGTGGAGTTCACCCATGGCCGTTGATTGGCCCTGGTCCTGAAGAGGCTCCCCCATAGGGGAGGCTATGTTTATATTAAGCTGCTTAAAAATATTATATTTCTTACTTGCTTTTTTTTTTTTTTTGCCCGAGCTGTCCAATTCACTTTTCACTCTTATTCTAACACTGCCTTAGCAATTATTTCGTCCAATTAATCGATTTATATTAATTTAATTAGAGCGCAGAAAAATTTTTTTCCAAACAACTAGTCACCGCCAGTTGGAGTCGACCTAAGATTTTTGTTAAAATTAATCTTTTTTAAATTTCAGAGTTCATTTGATTAAATTTCTTTATTGCACTCGGGCTTGGCGTAGTTGGTAGCGCGCCTGCCTTGTATGGTCGAGGGTTCGGACCCCAGGCAGTCCGATGATTTTATTTAAGCCATTTGGTTACCAAATGCCTGGACCCCCAATAGATATATTTACAATTAACGGGTATCGTAAAAAGTCTTAAATGGCCTAAATTGCCGAAAAGACTGTGTGTATGTGTGTGTGAATGGGAAAAAAAGTGTGAGTGTTTAAAACAAAAAAAAAAAAAAAAATTTCTTTATTAAATTTGGTAATAAGGAACAAGCAAAAAATAAATTCGTTTATTTATATATTGTCTGACCAAAAAGGGACTTTTGTTGTTAGAGTAGATTTTATGAACAGCCGAGGAACGGCATTTTTTATATCCTCAACTTGTTGTCTTATCGACATGACCCAAAAGGGTGTAATATAAGTAAGACTGTTTTTCCAAACTAGTATATTACAATACTTAAGTGAGAAGCCAAGAATATAAAATCTTAGGATTAATTTTAACGAGAAGAGAGAGAGGGCGAAATAGAAGTGTGTTTTGTGCGTTTGTATGTGATCTATTATTGATCTCAAACTTCTATAGCGAAATTTACGATGCTCAACTGAAATTTTATTACAATTCTCTAGTACTATTTTTTTTTTTTTTTTATTATTATTAACGAAGCTCAATTTATAGATGAGAAGGTTTTTATTTGAATAGATAATATTTTGTCTAATTGATATAACTTGGTTGCAAGTGTTAAAGTTTTGTAAGGTGGTAATATAAAACTCGGGGAAAATAGTTCTTTACTCTTCTCAAAGTTATTAAATTTAATTAAATTATTACTCGCGAAAGATGAGAGGAGAAAAGTTTTGCATTCGCCCATGGTGCATTTTATAAGGAGATAGATAGTGTCATACTATTTATTCCATTTTATCTTAAGATTTTCTCCAAGTTTTCTTTAACGGGAGTAATGAGTTTGAGGCCCACTTTTAGAATTAATTTGTTTCTTAAGAAAATTTTTTTTAAATGCTTTTATTTAACTTACTCTTTCAAGGTCACCAACTTTTAGTCTTTGCTTAAGACACTTCCCGATGAGCTAGAGGTGTGAAATTTGATATTTCAGAATCATTTTTGGATTGAAGTTTTTATCAAACCAAACTAATGTGGTACTTTATTTGGAATCCTACGCGAATTAATTTATTTTCAAAAGACTTCCCGTTGAACTAGAGGTGTGTAATTTGATATTTAAGGGTCATTTTTGATCAAAATAGACCTAACAAATGTGGTACTTTATTTCTTTGTCTGTATGTGAGTGTGTGCTCAATTTTAAGCATGAAGAAATTGAGCTAGGAGGTTGAAATTTTATATATAAGGTAAACACCCCCCGGAAGCGTGAAAATAAGCTTTTGAACAAAATCGGCCAAAAAGTACTAGTACTTTACTGATTCACTTTTTCAGTTTTTTTCAATTTTCTCAAAATTCGCTCCAAAAGTTTTTTTTTTTTAAATTCTTTATTCAATTATTTTTTAGATGCTCTTTAAAATGTATATTCTCATTTTGCCATTGAAATATTCTGAAGACCACTTTACTCTTGTATTTCATATATAAGTACATTTTACAAATTTTAACAAAAATATTTATTTACAGACATAACTCTAATGCACGCTCATTACACTGGAGACCCTTGGGCTATCTCCACCCTCGCACACATACAAATTTATTTAAATAAATCAAATTTCTAAATAGCCTCCGATGTCGAAAGACCTTTTAAAAATAAAGAGCATCAAAAAAATAGTCGATTTATGAATTTTAATCAAAATCGCTGAAGCGAATTTTGAAAATATCGAAAAAACTGAAAAAGTACATCAGTAAAGTAGTAGTACTTTTTGGCCGATTTTGTTCAAAAGCTTATTTTCACCTTTTTTTTGGGGGGGGGGGGGGGTGCCTAACTTAAATATAAAATTTCAACCTCGTAGCTTTTTTAGTTCTTAGTTCCTGAGATATTTTGTTCACAGACACATAGACCATGTCGGGAAAATTTTTATTCAGAGGACTTTAAATCGGGAAGATCCATCAAAATCTCGACATCGAATTTTTGACATGAATCCAATACTTTCTCTTTATATATTTAGGGTAAGAGAAAGTAATAGTCATAGCTAACTTACACGTTTTGCTTATGGGCGTGTCTATCTATATATTATAAAGATGTTTAGATATCTCTCTTTTCTTTAATCTTATACTTAATATTGCATGCTTTTTCAATATAAAGGCATTGTTATTTCTTTAGGGTTGGTTTTATTTTTCAAACTTTTATGATATAGTTTCCAATATCATATCCTTTTAATATCCAAGTTTATTTGATTCCTTTGAAACTTTTTTAAACAATTGATCATTGAATGAAGGAGATAAACGTTTCCCTCTCTCTTGTATATAGTATATAAGCCTTTTTAGTTAATAACACATATATATATAATAATTTCTCCCTAAGCACGTCGGATATCCCTTCAAGGGTCTAATTTAAGTCTTAACCTCGACGCCGCGTAGGATTTTTATTGTTCTCTTCTAAAGAGACAAACCTGATGTCGTTTTTTGCGTTTAATTGGTCTCAAAGACGGACAGACTTACGGATACAGTGACTCAATGGGAACCTCAGACGCTCGAGGGCTCAACAAAGAGAGTTCACTTCCGTTATTGACATTCTTTTTTTATTTTTTATTTCTACTTGACTGTTTTTCCGATATACTATATTTCACAAATATTTAGATTTTTGTTTTTTACTTTTGGTAAATATCTCTTTTCAGGAAAAAGAAATGGAAAATTGATTGTGTTTTTTAAATAAATAATTATTTCAAAACGTTTTAATATTTAATAAAAATTGAATTCCAATTTTTATTATCAAGTATTCCTTTACAAATTTTTTTACAATCTGCCACTTGCTCGAAATGTAATTAACCTATTTGTATATTATACAAGTGACAGCTCAGGTGACAGGCGTGTATTTTGTTTTTAGTGGGCCCTAAAAAATTTTGTATGATACACTTTATTAAAATATGACTTTCAGAATGTAAACTATGATAATAGATTTCGTCCTATCCTCTGTATTTTTTATTTTCTCTTACATATGTAATATATATATAGAGAGAGAGTATTGAATTCATGTCAAAAATTCGATGTGAAGATTTTGATGGATATACACGTTTTGAGGTCCCCTGAATCTAAAAATAAGTGATTTTCGCAACATGGTCTGTCTGTCTGGGTTCAATTTAAAGTGTGTAGGATTTGAGTTAGGAGTTTGAAATTTTATATTTAAGTTAGACACCCACCTGAGGCGTTAAAATAAGCTTTTAATCAAAATTGTTTTCACGGGAGGGGGACAAAATTTTCCGCAAGGCTGAAAAAATTTCGAAGAAAAAAAAAAAGTAAAATGATATGAATTTTAGAAGGTCGAATTAGCAGCCTTCAAGCTTGTCGATGGCGATGCTCAATATTTTCACATTTTTTTTCGTTTTTAATAAATTTTTGTTTTGTATACCTTTATTTTCCTCTCTTTAATAAACTTGTACACTAAGGGGGGCCTGAGGCCCTATGTACATTTTAAAGAATAAATAAATAAAATAAATAAATTTTATATAGGAAATACAAGTTTTGGTTTCGGTTACGGTTTGGGCCGAAATTAAGATTGATGCCGAAATTCAGTTTCAGTCGGACCCTAACCATAACATAATATAGTAAACTTTACTACAGTTACTGATTAAAAATAAACATACATCGGATACTCGTAAAAATGAATCGACCACTCTCACCGTCTATCGAGCACCCCTTAGCCTAGGCACACCGGTTGGGAACCAGTGTTATAGGGATAACAAACAAGGGCGGATACAAGAGGGGGGGGAGTAAAGGGGGCAATTACTCCCCCCAAGATTTGAAAAAAAATACTTAAAAAAAAAAATCTGGTGTGACTGGCGCACAGCACACAACTTTCTCTTACCTTCGGTAATCAAAAGTTGTGTACTGTGCTTGTCACACCAGATTTTTTGTGTCGACATGTATTTAGTTTCCGACAGTAGGGTACAATTGAATTCAAGATGTAAAATTTATAAGTATGGGAAAATATTTATATTTTGATACCATGGCAACCATTTCTCCTATCTTTTCTATGGAGTACAAGAGTAAAGTGGTCTTCAGAAGATTTCAATCACAAAATGAGAATATACATTTTATAGAGAATCTAAAAAATAATTGATTTTTGAATTTTAAAAAAAATCGGAGCAAATTTTGAGAAAATCGAAAAAAACTGAAAAAGTGAATCAGTAAAGTGCTAGTACTTTTTGGTCGATTTTGTTCAAAAGCTTCGTGTCACGTCCCATGGGGGTGCCTAACTTAAATATAAAATTTCAACTTCCTAGCTCTTTTCGTTCTTGAGATATTTTGTTCACAGACACACACACAGACACACAGACAGACACACACACAGACACACAGACAGACACACACACACACACACAGACAGACCATGTCGCGAAAACCACTTTTTTGGATTCAGGGGACCTCAAAACGTGAAGATCCATCAAAATCTCGACATCGAATTTTTGACATGAATCCAATACTTTCTCTCTATATATATATTACATATATACATAGGTAAGAGAAAGTAAAAAAAAAATTTATTTTTAATGTAAAATTTTAAAAATTAATACTTAAAAATTTGATTTGTATTTATATTCTGGCAAACAACTACAGAATGCGCCTTTAAATTAGCGAAATTAGGAAAAAATAGTGTGCTGTGCGACGAGTCACACCAGAACCCCCCCCCCCCCCTGTGAAACACCTCTGGATCCGCCCTTGATAAGAAATTATATATTTTAAACTCCTTTGTAAAATGCTATATACTATATAATTTTTTTTTAGTTTTCTCTTATTTTTGTTAAATTTGAATAAAATTTAGGATTTAAATTCCCCCTTGGTCTAAATAATTTAAAAATGTTCTTATATATTCCGAACAACGTCTGGATATAAAACTGTCATATTTACATAAAAATATTGCAGACATAAGACAAAGTAGTGTGTTGTTGTCTTAGTCCCTCCATATTTTTTCCATCTATTTTTGTTTAAATAAATAAATTAAAATAACTCATCCAAATACATCATATAATTAGTAAATATTAATTCACGTTATTTTAATTTAAATTTTTTAAAATACGAATTCGATTTAATACCCGAACATAAAATTAAAGATCGCGTTTTTTTTTGGCTTGCTTGAAAATATATTTAGCTCAATATAAACAGTGTAAGGATTTTTTTTTACGATATAGCGTTGTTTTATAGCCCATAGCATGAAGCATCTATTATTTTTTTGTCTCTCGATATCAAATATATAGATTGGAAAATATATTAAATATATACTCTTGTTTAGGCATTTTTTAATGTTATCAATCATAAAAAAAAAAAATTATCATATAGAGAAATTCCGTTTGTGAATGTGGGTGTTTGTTCTTCCGCAAAATCAAGTACCTAACTATTCGGGTTCCTGATCGTTAAGAAGTTAGAAACATGACACCAAAAGCGACGATGTAATTTCCGTCAACGAGATTGAGACGTGCTCCAGATTTCAGAGGGAGAGAGAAAGTGAGAGAGACAGGACGAAAAGGATTTAGAAGAGAGAATATAGTCAATCGTTTGAAAACATTAAATATAATTTCTTAAATAATACTTAATTATAATAATCTAATATGTAGGTGTATGATATTCTGGGCGGGCTTTGAAGGCCATGAAAAAATTATGGGCAGATAGCAAGCCTACCCACACAGCACGGAATATTGCAATCTTGCTCAATGTTGACAATATTGCGGCAACATTGATGCAATATTGCAGCTCAAACAGCAATATTGCTAGCTTGGAATATTGCCGCTGCAATGTTGCCAAGATTCGCAATGTTTCTGCAACATTGCTGCAATATTTTGTGCTGTTGGGGTAAATAAACCTAAAAAAAAAGGTTGAGTTATATATATATATATATATATATATATATATATATATAAACACTTTTCGGCTACAGAGGGGCCATTTAGGGGTATTTCTTTATTTAAATAATTTTTAAATACAAGTACCGATGACTTACAGGGGCCGTTCCACACGCTGATTGCTCGAAGTCACCAATCCTGAGCTTTCGCCGCCTTCTTAATTATGAAAAGAAAATTATTATTACTATTTCAATCCGCCCACGGGGCTTGGAGTAGTTGGTAGCGTGCCTACCTTCTATACCGAACGTCGCGGGTTCGGACCTCAGGCAGTCCGATAATTTTATTTAAGGCATTTCGATACCAAATGACTTAAATAGAAATGCCTGGACCCCAAATATATATATTATTAATATAACGGTTATCGTCAAAGTTAAATGGCCTAAGTCGCCGAAAAGACTGTGTGAATGTGAGTGTGAATGAGAAAAAAGTGTGAATGTTTAAAAAAAAAAAAAAAAATTCAATCCAGTCTTTCTGAGAATTTGTTTACATTCATAGAATACAAAAATGCAAGGAATACATAAATATTTCTCAAATACATTTCCTATGAGAGAAATCGTAACTTTATGAATAAATATAGGAATTTCGGGACCCGAGTATTTTTCCTGGACCCTCCATAATGTCCTCTATAAGACTGCAAAATTCCAACTGGAAATTGGTCAAACAGCGTGATAGACAGACAGACGGACATTAACGAATTATATAAATAGATTATTATTACAATAAATATTATGTCAATCTATATTTTACAACGTTTTCATTAATTCGAATTTTTTTATAATTAAAATATATTTGAATTGAATTGGATTATATCATCTAAAATTGTACCAAAAAGGAAATAGCTTAGAAAGGGATGAAGAATTTTAAAACTTCAAATTGGTATAAAAGAAAAAAAAAAAAAAGAGGAAAAGAGAAAGGAACAAAAAGAGCGTGAACAATCACAATTTCAACTTTTATAGCATCTCTCTTTCGACTTTATTCTTGATTTACTTTTGGAAACAAGGACATTGTCATCCCTGGTGTTCGCATGTCAACAACCATAACGGCACAGCCGAGATGAAAATTTGGCCACTAGACCCCTGCCTGCTATCGTCTGTGTTTTAAGGCTTTGCGATCGAATATTCCGACTCATTTCATCAGCGAGCCTATAAAAAATAAAATAATGAAGTGGCAAAGAGGCGATCAATTGAATAAATATAATGAATGAAAAATGGTTTCAAGAGCATAAAAGTTTTTTCTAAAAAAAAAAAAAAAAAAAACATTTGAATTATAATTTTACTTTCTCGTACCCTATATATGAAATATATAGAGAGAGAAAGTATTGCGATCATGTCAAAAATTCGATGTCGAGATTTTGATGGATATACATGTTTTGAGGTCCCCTGAGTCCAAAAAAGTGGGTCCCGCAAATTGGTCTGTGTGTGTGTGTGTGTGTGTGTGTGTGTGTGTGTGTGTGTGTGTGTGTGTGTATGTATGTGTGTCTGTGTGTGTGGACAGATTTTTAGCATGAAGGAGTTGAGCTAGCGGATTGAAATTTTATATTTAACTTAGGTACCTTTGAAGAATCTCAAAATAAGCTTTTGAACAAAATCGGCCAAAAAGTACTAGTACTTTACTGATGTACTTTTTCAGTTTTTTTCGATTTTCTCAAAATTCCCTCCAAGGATTTTTTTTTAAATTCATAAATGAACTATTTTTTAGATGCTCTTTAAAATGTATATTCTCATTTTGCCGTTGAAATCTTCTGAAGACCACTTTACTCTTGTTCTTCATAGGAAAGATAGAAATGGTTGCCATGGTAACGGAATTTAAATCTTTTTCTTTTTATTAGATTAAAAATCAATTATTATTATTATTTTTTTTTTTTTTTTTAAAACATTCACACTTTTTTCTCATTCACACTCACACTCACACACACATTCACACAGTCTTTTCGGCAACTCAGGCCATTTAAGACTTTAGACGATAACCGTTATTGATAAATATACATATAGGGGTCCAGGCATTCTTATTTAAGCCATTTGGTATCCAATTGGCTTAAATAAAATCATCGGACTGCCTGGGGTCCGAACCCGCGACGTTTGGTATACGAGGTTAGCACGCTAACCTCTACGCCATGCCCCGAGGGCCAATTATTATTTAAATTCCCATTTTTTTAAAATTTATTTGTGTCTTTAATTGTTTCAAAGAAAACATATATGTCTCTCTCTCACTTGCAAACATTATCGTCTCTCTCTACTCTTTTTAAATTCCCTTTCCACCTTATCTTCGCATATGAACAATGTTAATTTCCTATAGGGATTTGTATGTTAATTTCGATTCAAAAGGGGGTCCCCTTTAGAACTTTTTTAGGCATTTAAAATTTTTTTTTCCAATTCTTATGAAATTTTGTATTTATTTACGATTCTATATTGTGTATAAAATGTCCAAATATGAGATTAAAATTTTTAAAAATAACCATAGTTTATTTGAAGCAGTCAACATTTAAAATGCAAGTTTGAAACTAAGGTGCTATCGGAAACTAAATATATCTCGACACAAAAAATCTGGTGTGACCAGCACAGTGCACAACTTTCTCTTACCGAAGGGTAAGAGAAAGTTGTGTGCTGTGCGCCAGTCACACCAGATTTTTTCATTGAGGTTCTCTTCTCATAGGGCTACTTATTGTGTAAGAGACGTACGTATTTCATTTGCTTACTTTTGGAGACAAGTGAAAGGGAGATCAATACGTTACCTATGAAAGCATTTTTAATCGAAAAAAAAAGTAAATAAGTTTCGTGCGTCCAATATCATTTGCATTTCCTATAGAGGCAAAGGCCAATCAGAACGAATAATCGAATTATTTTTTTAATTAATACAAAACGCAATTTATAGCTGTGATGTTATATTAATAAGAGGGTAGAAAAAGAGATATGCAGCTGTTTTTTTTTTTTTTTATTTAATCCGCACGGCTGATGTTTCGGTTCCGTGTTTGAACTATCTTCAGAGCTGGTAAAATGTCATTATGAAAGTCTCATAGTGGATTTTATAAATTGTTGAATCAAATCCTTATATAATAAATATATACACAGTATATATCGCTGACTAGGTACATAAATCATTTATGTAACTCATACTGTGTATATATTTATTATATAAGAGTTTAGTTCAACAATGTATAAAATCGACTATGACACTTTCATAATGACTTTTTGACATCTCTGAAGTAGTTCTAACACGGAACCGAAACGTCAACCGTGCGGATTAAATAAATAAAGAAAAAATCCCTAGGTGTATCTCTCATTTTTTACCTTTTTATTTTTATTAATTAAATTTAAAATGTTTTAAATAAAATTTCGTGTAATTATTTTAAAATACTAATAGGTATTTTTTTCTCATTTCTTTTCAGAAGTCTCGTTTCATCAGGAACCAGACATTTATACAGTCAGCCTTAATAAGACAACACAAACTTATGCTACTCTGGTCAAGGATCCCTGAATATGTGAGTATAATAAATTTGAATTAAGTGATGATATGTTACGGATTATGTTTTCATTTTCTTCCGAATTAAATGTAAAAAAAAATCGAAGGAATTAATGATCATAACTTTAACATATGCGCGTCAGCAAAAAAAAAATCAATATGACAATATACCATAGTGTTAACAAATTTCACCAGCCCACGAATAACTCATTTGAAATAAAATAATTATCAATTATCATTTGTTTAAATTATTGATGCGTACAATTCTATGTTATAAAATAAATTACTGTATAAACACAGAATATTGAACATTTGTTGGTTTTCTAAATGAAATTTTTTTGATCAAAAACATTTTTTTTCATTTGAAATGTGGATGATAATTTTTATCTCCTTCATCTCATAATATAGCTCTCGCCTTCTCGAGGTAGAACTCAATGCTTTCCAATGGGCAATTTATGAATTTTTAGAAATTTTTTGAGTCGTTCCATTAAATAATTTGAAGACCAATAAGGTACTCTATAAGAGTGAAAAATTTTATTTCGATATTCCAACTGGAAGTTGGTCAAACAGCGAGGACCACTCTCTCCACTGATGAATAGGCATAAAAATTATCTTTTTAGAAAATATTTTGCCTAACTAGTAGGCGTTGTCAGTTAGTGGCGCCTCTCGTGTCGCTTAGGCTAACTACTCTCCCTAAGCTTCACTCCACGTTTGGCCCGTGACACGTGGCTCAGAGAGTTTCTCGTGCCCGGGTTCGTTTCCCGTCCCAAGCGAGAAAAATTTATTTCATTTGGGGGTACTAATTATTTAAAATAAATGGGGATGGAGTCTAGTTCATTAGAACAAATTTAAAAAAAATACACGCTTGTGATTTCATAACAATTTTATATTCTTCTTTCTTTTTTTTCTATTATTTTGAAATGAATGGCATTAATCTAATATCGTTTCATTTTCTCTACATTAAAAATTACACCCTTAACACCTCTCATTATAAAATTTGAGGCTATATTAATTTTTTGAGATTTAATCAGATCGCAGACAAGATGATTTAATTACAATAATAAGATACCTCCTTTCAAAAGTAAATTAGATTAATCAAACGTTCCTATTTTTGAATGTCGACAGCGAAAATTGCATTATAAACAGCCCTATTAAGGCCCACCGATTCTCTTTCTCACTCGTATAATTCACACTTAAATAAAAATTTATCTCTCCGACCAAAACTCATTTAAAAATAATTGCTCTTATGAATTAAAGAGCATCGCTCTCGAGAGGTTGCAGCAACAGCAGCAGTAGTACTAGCCGCCTTCTCACCCGGTTGGTTCCAGATTCCAAAGGGATGAGAGGCTAGTGGTGATTAATTATTGAGATTTGCGCGAGAGCTGTGTGCAGTCATTATTATTAAACAGACCCACCAAGTCTATAAGAGGGATCAAGTTTCACGGGAAGAGGGGACTAACTTTTCCGCAGCCATCCCTTTTGTATTAAATTATGAATTTCGGTTAAAGAAAAAAAAAAAGAGAAATAAATATTCGAATTTTCACAGAATATTTCAATTATAGAACAATAAAAATACAAAACCACATGGGCAAACAAAATGGCTCAGTTATAATTTCAAATACCGTATACTCATACTTATTATTTAAAAAAATCAGGTGTGACTGGTCGCACCCCACACAATTTTCTCTTGCCTTCGGCAATCGAAAGTTGTGTTCTGTGCTTGTCACACTAGATTTTTTGGTGTCGACATATATTTATTTTCCGCCGATATATTAGAATAAATTGTAATTCAAGATTTCGTTACCCTGGCAACCATTTTCTCTTATCTTCATTTAAAAGAGCATCTAAAAAATAATTAATTTTTGAATTTTAATCATAATTGTTAAAGCGAATTTTAGGAAAATCGAAAAATTACATCAGTAAAGTACTAGCGGTTTTTAGCCGATTTTGATTAAAAACTTGTTTTCACGCCCGAGGTGGGTGTCAAACTTAAATATAAAATTTCAGCCTCATAGCTCAATTCCTTCATGCTTAAAATTGGACAGACAGGCTCACACGCATACAGAGAGACAGACAGACAATGTCGCGAAAACCACTTTTTTGGATCTATCAAAATCTCGACATCGAATTTTTGACAGGAACCCAATACTATCTATATATATATATAAAATATATATATATTAACATATCTAGATGTAAGAGAAAGTAAAAAATTAAAATTAGAGTAATTCAATTAAGCTAAATAAAGAAAAAAACTTTTTTTTTTAAATTAAATGCTTTTCTCTAGAGGAGTGATTCTCAACTACCGTAGCGCGGCACTTTTGTGTGCCGCCAATTTTTAGAAATGTATAGGCCTATAGTAAAAATTATAATGTCTTTTTATTACGAGTGAAGTTTAAATTAAAGAAAAGCCTTTATATATACAGTAGATGAAACAACTTTTAAACTTATCTTTTTCTTTGTGTGCCGCCAAATTTTGAAATCGTGAAAAGTGTGCCGCGCCAACAATAAGGTTGAGAATCACTGCTCTAGAGTGTAAATTCTTAAGCTTCGAAATTTTTTTTTGCATTTCCCATTCACTCTCACACACACAGACACACAGTCTTTTCGGCAGCTTAGGCCATTTAGGACTGCTATGATACTCAGTATTTTAGTAATTATCCATTGGAGGTCCAGGCATTCTTATTTAAGCCATTTGGTATACAAATGGCTTAAATCAAATCATTGAACTGCCTGGGATCCGAACTCGCGACCCTTGGTATAGAAGGTCAGCACGCTACCAACTACCCCAAGTCCCAGGGCTGTATTTGTTTAAATATGGTATTATTAACAATAAAACCCCCAAAAAGATCCTTAATAACAGAGTTCTTTAAAAAAAAAAAATCATTTTCAAAGACAAATCCTGGTTATTTTACATAAATATTTATCTGCCATTTATATACCTAATTTATCATTGATGCTCATTCTTTTTTTCTTTCAAAAAATTTTTTTTTAAATATTAATAAATAACATTCAAATTTTTTTTTCTGCTTCTTATCTAACAAAAACTCTCATATACTATGATGGTTTATTATTTTTCAAGATGTTGATTATTATTTTCTATCTTCATTTTATGCTCTTTTCCTTATATTAATACACAGGATCAAGAGCGAAAAAGCGAGAGGATGTTTTTCAATTTCTTTCTCACCTTTATTTAAATTTATGCCTATTCATTTCGTGCAACCGTCTAATTACTTACTTCATCTACTCGTCTGCATGCGTTCATTAAAAAAAATAATAAGAGAAAAAAAAAACAACAAAAAATAAAAAGGAAAAAAATAATAAAAAAATAGAGAGAAAGGGAGGTTCTTGAAAAGCTTTCAGCCTTATTGCTGCTACCAGAAATAAAAACATATAGGCCTATACATATATATTTAAATATATTCTGATGTTGGATTTTAAAGAAAAAAAGGCTAGCTGAAATTGAATAAAGGAATACATATCTTAATAAGATTATATGAATTTTGATATACGGTATTTAAAGTGTTTGTCAGGCCCTAGAGTAGTGGGCGCCCTGCTGTGAAGTTTCTTTATAGCGCAGCTTCCCCATCCCCTCCTATATTTTTTGAAAATTATAGTGAATAGTTTTCTAATACAGCAAACCATCTGTCCCAATAATCTTTAATTTTTTTTAAATTTAACAATGAATTTGTTATTATTAATCACATATTAATTTAAAAAAATTTAAAAATAAGATTAGTAGATATATTTAGAAATTATGTGTCAAATAGTTCAGCACTCTTGCAAAAAATAGCAGGCTAATCTAACACCCGATCCCCTATTAGCATATATTCTCGCTACCAATCCAGGTGAATTAAGGGTCTAAATGGCCTTCACTGCCAAAAAGACCTTAATAAAAATAAATAAAAAAAAAACTTTTGTATTGCAAAAAACTGGCGAAAAATTTGCCCGCCGAATGCGGGCTTTGCAGCTAGTTCTCATATAAAAATATTTCAATTTAATAATAATTAATAATATTAAATTTTATTACTTATAATAAAGTGTGACTTTTTCATATTTAGAATAAAAGTTTAGTTATTATAATATAATATGCAATACAAATTACTTGACAATTGCTAATCATATCCCGAAACGCCGGGGGCCTTTTGTGCGGCTAGTATAACAACTGAAAAAAATATTTAATATTCTCTCCAAAAATCTTTGAAAACCATATTTATTACTAAATTAGATATGTAAATGATATTCGTTGACCTTTTGCATTTGATTGCATTTGTACACATATTTTCATGGCATTGCAGAGAGAATAGCATACTCTGCATACTTGAAGGGGTGGATTTCCCCTCTACTACCCTTCCCCAAGGGATTGCTAACAACAAGAGCGAGTCAGTAGCTTAATTAACTCCAAACAAACATATCACATGCATTTCGATAATACTATTACTAATGTTATTACCTTCACTATTAATATTACTATTATTATTTGTAAAATAATAATAATAATACTATTAATGTTATTATTCGTAGTACTAATATTAATTTTTCATTTCATGTGGTGACCTTTTGTTTTATAAATCATGTAATTTAGTGAAACAAAATTATTAGAACTTTCCATTTATTAATATTGTAGTAATTAGATTTGTATTTCTATTATTCATTTTTGTTATATATGTAGCGTTTATCAAGGCCAAACTTAATTATTTCAAAAGATTTGGTCCAGGGGAAGCTGAGAAAATTGTGGTTCGCGATAAAAATTTAGGACTCTCTGCGGGCCGATTCATTTTAATACTTTTTACTTTCTCTTACCTATGTATATATGTAATATAAGGTAATGGCACCAATAGATGATACTTTAAGGAATTTTTTACCATTTTTCTTTTATAAAATTGAAGGGACAAATCTCACAACAAAAACCATTTGGTTATTATGATCCCTATTTCACCTTTTATCATCAGGATACTACGTTTGAAACTTTTATATGAGTTTAATAAGAAATATTAATTTTTTTCAAAACACTAAAAAGGCACCTATAGATGACACCAAAAATCCAATAATCTTTGATTTTACTTTCTCTTATCCTATATATGAAATATATAGAGAAAGTATTCGATTCATGTCAAAAATTCGATGTCCAGTTTTTGAAATCTGCGATGTTGTTTAATTGCTATTCAATTGATAATAATAACATCCCTCTCTCTCCCTCTTCTCCCCACCACTACCTTCTCCCCACTCCGGCTCCCTTCGCCCTCCCTCTCCCGCCTCAGGCCAGCCAAGCGTCTCTTCCCCTCACTCGAGAGGACGCCGGCCGGGCCATCAGCTTCTCTCCCTGTATCTCGCCTTTCAACCCAGAAAAAAGTGGTAAATACCTACTTTTTTTTACTTTTTTTTACATATACATAAAATATAAGAGATTGTCTTGGTTTTGAGTGAGTTTCATGCTGCTCGCTAGATAAATAAATAAATAAATAAATAGCAAAAATCATTCTGGTTGATATTTTCATATCTCTTTGGCCATTATTAATATCTCAATGAATTACTATTATTATAATATCAATCCAAATCACGAATAATTTAATATTCTGCATGGTTTGGAGAGTGCAGAGACTAATTAATACTGGTCTCCTCAGGTACGCCACAATTAATAATTATATTATTAAATTAAATTTATAGAGATGAATTAAGTTGTTGTATGGAGTTTAGAAGATAAAGAAAAGCCGAGAGAAAATAAAACATTAAATTTTTATTAGTCAATGATTCGTGTATAAATCACATCCTTCCACAAAAATATAAAAAATTACCCGCAGATTTTGTTCTATATAGGTTCAAAGTTCTTCTACACATAAAATGAATCTATATATAACACATTAATATAGTTTTTAATAATTTTTTTACTATAGTGTGCGACTTGCATTCGAAACGTTGGCTGTATGTAATTGATTTTCTTTTGATTTTATTTAAGCCATTTGGATACCAAATGATGAAATTATTTGATCAATACTTTCTCTCTATATTAACTTACATGTATATAGATAAGAGAAAGTAAAAAGATTATTATTTTCTTAATAAACTTTATTAAATTTTTATGATATCTAAAATGCATTTATTCATTACATAATAATATCTTTTATTTTCTTAGAGGCAAATTAAAGAGATTTTTGCTCTTGAACATGAAATCGATCCATTTATTTTATCTTCTTTTAAAAAAACACTCAGACTCACACACACATCCACACATTTTTTCGGCAACTTAGGACATATAAGACTCTTACGATAAGTGTTATTTAATAATATATTTATTGGGGGTCCAGGCATATTTATTTAATCCATTTGGTATTCAAAATGCTTAATTAAAATCATCGACCATCGAACCCGCAACCCTTGATATACAAGGCCAGCACGCTAGCCATTACACCGCGGTCTGAGGGCTATTTTATCTTACCAACTATTAATATTTTTATTTTGGATTGATGTATCACTGGATATTTTTATTAATAAAAATGAATTTATCTCTGATTGTTGTCTAGTATTGTCGCCTCCGCTGGCCGACAATTAGCCTCCCCTCCACTCGACCCATGGAGGGGCGGCGGCTGCAGCCGCCTCCTGCCTGATGCCATCACACACACAGGCGAGCCAGGCATTACATACTAAATGCAAGGCATCTCTCTCTCTCTCTCTTCTCGTCTAGAAAGCATCACACCATGAGGTAATTATTATTCATATATTTATTTCATGAGGTGATTATGATATGTAATCAATATAATTAATAAATTCATATGTATTATTATAAAAAAATATAATTATTTTATACAAACCAATTAAACATAGAATATTCTTTGCTAGTTATTCTTTCAAATATAAAAGTAGTCCTATTTATTCACTTAATAAAACAAAAAGAATTAATTTTTTAATTTGAAAATGAATTAAAATAGGTACCCTGGTACTATTTTTTTTATTAAAAAGATTAAATTAAGTAAATTATAAAAAAGTATATGATTATTGGATAAAGAAGAAATGATATTGAAAAATATTTTCTCTCTAAAGCTCATAGAAGATCATATCGAATTTAAAGGTTTTCTTATTTGTAGGGGGGGAGGGGGAGGTGGATGATGACCTAAATGAATGAAAATCTCTCGGTGGCTCTGATGATAATAAGCAAAGAATTCAAGTTCTAGTGGATTACAAATTGAATAAATTAAATAAATTATTTCAATTAAAAACAAAAATATGTTATTTAATCATAAATTTCTGTTCCTGAAAGGAGTCGATCTAGAAGACTCCAGTGTAAATATAAGGTTGTCAAATATCTCCCTTCCGCTTTTTTGCTCTTTATTCAATGCTTTATAAAAGGTGTTACAGTGATCGGATTTAGTTCAAATATGCGTCGTTTTGTTCGATAATCTGTTTCCATCTAGAAGAATTGAAAATATTCTATTAATATAATCGTATGGAGGAAGGCCGTCTAATTTACAGGAAGGTGAAGAAAATAGACTTTTTTATAAATAAGAAATTATATATAATATTTAAGATATTATATACATCGCGTAGGTAAGCCGCGAAACGGAGATTTATATAATTAGATATTACTTCATGTACCCGAAAAAAGATATAAGGGTGTGCCGTCGGGAGTTGAACCACGGATCCACCGATTTGCGCTCAGTGTGCCCTTCCCGATGGCTAAATTTGCTTTCCAACTGAGTCATCATATACCCGAATGCCGTGCTGTGGTCTAGTGGTAAGGGCACACTGAGCGCAAATCGGTGGATCCGTGGTTCAACTCCCGGCGGCACACCCTTATATCTTTTTTCGGGTACATGAAGTAATATCTAATTATATAAAAATAGACTTTATTCAGCCCAAAATTATTTTTATTTATTACCAATGTCAACCAATGATATTGGTAATAAATAATTTTGGGCCGAATAAAGTCTATTTTCTTCACCTTCCCATATTCTATTAATCTAATTCTCTTTGTAAAGAAATCAAATAGCCTATAGCACTTTTTTAAAATCTTATTATTATTAAAATTATTATTACTTTTTTTTATTCTAGATCACCGTCGCATCCCACGTTCATTAATTGCTCGTCTCGGTTATTTTGATGAAGTAAGAGCTACTTCGAGACTCTACGAGAGACTTCTGTTTCTGCCTCTTCTTCTTCGTGCCTCATCTCGTCAACATCCTGAGATCGACGAGGAGATCACCCCTTTTTTTGGTGCAATAAAATGAAGTAAGCCCAGCGTTTATTTTAAGAGACTCAGATTTTTCTTAGGCAAATTTTACATCAATTTGGCCTCTTGTAAATTTTTCTAGAGAATAATAGTCAAACGGTTTAGTATAAATAGTTGAATATTTTAAACGATAGTTTCAAGTCTCTTGAGATGATATTTTTTTTTCTTCTTTTGGCAATTTATTTGTTAAATATAGGAAAAATACATCATAAAAATAACTATCCTTTATTACTAACAACTTTTTTACTACAAATCTATTTGTATTTATTTATCTCTGGAAATTTTATAGTGGTACCAAACTTGTGTGAAATGGGTCAAAAAAGATTAAAATATTAAACATTTTTCTATAAAAAAACATTGAATCAAATTGCATTATTAACATTCAAAATAATTTAATTAAAGAAAAAAAAAACCAAAAAGTTAAATAAAGACCAAATACTTTGATCAAAAGACAAAGTCAAATATCTTTCGTATTCAAATGAAAATCTCTTCCAAAATTATTTACTTAAATTCAAAATATTTTTATATCAAATATATACAATATTAGCAATAGTTAGCATAGATTTAACTCTTACACTTAGAATATGATGCAGGCAGGCAGGCTGTGATTCCCAACTTTTTTTTCCATTCGCGACAAAGTCGGATTGTAACAAAAAATATTTTGCACAAACAACTAACATGTAATCTTATGATTTGTTTACAATATCGTAACAAAATTTTAATTTTTCGGCGGACCGAACCATAAAATTTGACAGAATATTTCTGTATTTTTTTTTCTCAATTGCAATTGTACCTTGTGAAGTTGTTTTTTTATCTTCTATAAAATAAAAAATAACTATTGTAATAATAAATAAATAAATAAACGTTTTCTTTTTTTTTTTATAAAAAAACAACATCACTTGATATAATTGCAATTAGTTGGGAAACACAATATAGGTTATGATTTTCATTTTTTTCAATTAAAATTTTTATTTTACTTTTATTTATTAAATTAAAAAAATATTAACATTTTCAAATTAAATTTTTAAATTATTGAAATCTAGATAGATAGATTAGATAGATTCGTTCGTAGGGGTGTGTATTGCACTGCGACCTCCTGGATCTATTGTGCCCCCCTTTTCTATCATCCTCCTACGGTATAAGTCCCGGTTCAGAGTATCTTTTCCAGTCCGATGGCTTCCAAAAAGCTAAGGATCTGGCGCGGTTCTAAGGATGGGAGCTCCTTCGATGACAGACAATATGCTCCCCATATTCTTCTTCTTTTGTGGATCAGAGCTCCACAATCCTTGAGGAGATGAGCTGGGGTTTCTTCTGCTGATCCACAGAATCTGCATATGTCAATTTCTTCAAGACCCAGTTTCTTCAGGTGTCCCCTGAGTCTGCAGTGTCCTGTTAAGAATCCTGTCAGTATTCTCAACTTGTTCTTGCTAAGTTTTAGGCAGTCGGCAGTTCTTTTGTGGTCGAATGTCCCGAGAAGTTCTTTGGACTGCCTCAGTTTTGGATAATCTCTCCATAGCTGTTCTCTTTCGTTCTTTTCCTTTGAATCCAGAGTCGCCCGAATGGTGTTCATCCCAATTCCGGTAAACGGCTCTGGTCCAGTAAAAGGTGTTTCTGATCCCCTTTTTGCAAGCTTATCTGCTTCTTCGTTGCCCTCTATCCCAGTGTGTCCTGGAACCCATTGGAGAACAACTCTATTTTCTTTCCCTAATTCATTTAATTTGATTAGGCAATCCCAGACTGTTTTGGAGTTGATTTCATAAGAATTCAACGCCTTTATTGCAGCCTGGCTATCTGACAGTATGGCAATACTTGTTTTCTTGTATTTCCTGTCAATGTTGAGTTGTGCACATCTTTCTATTGCATATACTTCTGCTTGGAAGATGCTTGGGTAGCACCCCAATGGTTCGAAGTATTTGGTTCTTGGCCCATACACTCCGGCTCCTGTTCCTTCAGATGTTTTTGATCCGTCGGTGTACCATTTTATTGAGTAGTGGTCAAGTTGACGGTTCGAAGGATCTGAGCTCCAATTTCTTTTAGTATTTATCTTTGTTGTGAAGTTCCTCTCAAAACAATATTTCTTTACCATATTATCTTTTGGTAATTCTAGCAGGGGGTGTTCTCGCGCCTCCCCTTAGACTAGCCCGCGCCTCCCTGGGGAGGCGCGCCTCACAGTTTGGAAAACTCTGGTCTAATATATCGACGCTTTATATACGTATGACGACACAAAAAATCTGGTGTGACAAGTACAGAACAGTACCTTTGGTAAGAGAAAGTTTTCTGCTGTGCGACAGTCACACCAGATTTTTAAAAATATTTTATTTTGGAACTTTTCGGGTTTTCGGCCATTTTTTTTCGGCGATTTTTTTTTTCGTCGAGATTTTGCTTTCGGCTAGAAAATTTTCGGTGCGCTTTTTTTCGGCGACTTTTTTCGGCGACTTTTTTTCGGCGAGAATTATTATATTACACTGGCACTACATTTAAAATATATTTTCCAGAAATCAATTATAATAAAAATAAAAATTATCCAGCAATTTTTTTTTGTTTTGCGGACCATTTGGCGCCCCTTTGTGAGCGGCGCCCGGGGCATCATGACCCCCCTTGCCCCCCCCCCTCGCTACGCCACTGCCGCGGGATTAATAATGGTGAGGACAGAAGAAGTTTTAATATATTTTAATTCATCCTAAAAGTGTACTGATTATGTAAGTGACTGTGATACCATCATATTTGCCATTTGTGATACTTATTACCTTTATATATATATTTAATTTTTTTTTTTTTTAGCATAGGCCTATAAGAATACTTTTTATAAATCATTTTAGTAAAGGGTAAGAGAAAGTAAAAAATACCCCAGCTTGTGTTCTCTCTGGGTCATGGACAATAAATATCTTAAAAATATTTTTTTATTTAATTAAAATTTAATAGGCAGAGAAAATTCAATGTCATAGCTAGAGCTGACTCCTCCAGAGCACTGGTTCCCAACCGGTGTGCCCCGACACCCAAGGGTGCCGCGAGATATTTAGATAAAAAAAATAAAAATAAAGAGGCGAAAAAATAAAGTTTTGCTAAAAAAAAGGTCAAATGATTAAAATGGAAGCGGCAAAATTTTCCGTAGATCGGAAACAATTAAGTTTTGCCAAAAAAAAGGTCAAATGATTTTCACGCAAGGGAAAAAAAATTTGCCTCAGAGCGGAAAAAATTTCGTTTTGATAGGGGAAAAAAAGGAAGGGTGCCGCTAGTGTGTAATATTATTCCCAACGCACCTTTGGGGTGCCGTGGACTTTAAAAGGTTGGGAAACGCTGCTCCAGAGGTATCATTTAACCAGTTTTAATTTAATTAATTAATTTTAGTAATCTAATTGGCGGCTGGTTTACTTCTAATTAACTAGCTATCCCTAGGATAAGCTAGTGACTACGACTTTCGAGTCTTTTCTCATCTAGTTAAGCTATTCATATGATTAAATAAGAGTCCAGATTAACTAGTTAAGACCTAGAGTTCCGTTTAGAAATGAAGTTCGTATTTATGGAATTAAGAGGTGCCTTAAAAAAATTGATATAAGAGGAAAATTTTAATTTAAAAAAATCTCTATTATGAAGAATTTAAAGGGAAAAAAAATCCTGATTAGATTAAATTTTAAACCCCTATTTAAAGATAATTTAGCACAGCTATAGATAAAATCACCTTTGGCCTGACTTCCTCAATGGCTGTTTTTATCTAATATTTGTTCACCTTTTCTTTTTTATATGAAATCACAAATTATAATTTAATTTAATCTTTTCATGTTTCTTTAGGTTGAACAATATACAATGATAACAAAGGATTATACGACCTTAACAAAAGATACTTTTCATCAATGTCTTCTTTTTGTCAAAGATTATATTTAATTAAATCTGCGATACGGTATTAAAAATAAAATTATTATAAACGAGTTTTGAAATTAAATAGGAAGATAAATTAATTGACGACATTTTTAGTTAATAAAAAAAATTAAATAATATTATCATAAGAAAGCAATTTTTTTTTAACCCTTTGTATTAGGAAAGCAAAACGAGCACAAATGAATATTTTAGAGCAGGAGTCGGCAAACTTTTTAGGATATTAGGCCAGTCTCAAAAGAAATATTTTTAGAAGGGCCACACAGTCCAAAAAAAAAACTCAAAAATCAAGGGCCTTAATGTAATTCGTTATTCCAGCGAATATGACAATGCTTTTGGTGCTTTTAAGCCAGTCACTCAAATCATTCCAGTTAAGCAATGCCAAGCAAGGCGAAACTTTTGGTGGGGGACCCCGACAAATCAGAGTATTGAATATCCCACAGTAGTCTTCGGTATATATCAATTCAATACATAAATAAATCTTCTTCTTTTCTAGCCCTCTTTATTCCCGCAGTGCGGGGTCAGCGGAATGGGGTTTCTGCGACCGGAAGAAATAGAACAGGCCGGCCAAAATATAGAAGGAAGGGACAGGCATGTAACGAAGAGAAGGACTGCCAGTTCCAGCTCGGGTAGCTTGTGGTCGCCATCCACGTACCTACAAGATATGGGCCCCTGAGCAAAAATACATAAATAAATGTATAAAACTAAATGGCCTCAACAGTCGAAAGGACAAATCAAATATAAAAAAATCTGGTGTGACTGGCGCACAGCACACAACTTTCTCTTACCCTTCGGTAAGAGAAAGTTGTGCACCGTGCTGGTCACACCAGATTTTTTGTGTCGAGATATATTTAGTTTCCGATAGCACCTTAGTTTCAAACTTGCATTTTAAATGTTGACTGCTTGAAATAAACTATGGTTATTTTTCAAAATTTTAATCTCATATTTGGACATTTTATACACAATATAGAATCGTAAATAAATACAAAATTTCATAAGAATTGGAAAAAAAATTTTTAAATGCCTAAAAAGTTCTAAAGGGGACCCCCTTTTGAATCGAAATTAACATACAAATCCCTATAGGAAATTAACATTGTTCCTATGCGAAGATAAGGTGGAAAGGGAATTTAAAAAGAGTAGAGAGAGACGATAATGTTTGCAAGTGGAGAGAGAGACATATATGTTTTCTTTGAAACAATTAAAGACACAAATAAATTAAAAAATCTGGTGTGACTGGCGCACAGCACACAACTTTCTCTTACCCTTCGGTAAGAGAAAGTTGTGCACCGTGCTGGTCACACCAGATTTTTTG